>JAOYSI010001757.1:0-10840 GCA_025775065.1 Hiodon alosoides | reverse complement strand
CTTATTTAACCTAGACTCTTGAATGTCAGTAAATGTGTAACTGGCTCTGTGTTATACGAAGAGAGTGTATTTACTTGTGCTAACATGTTCTAACACGGTTCTCTTATTTAACCTAGACTCTTGAATGTCAGTAAATGTGTAACTGGCTCTGTGTTATACGAAGAGAGTGTATTTACTTGACTTGGACTGCTTTTAGAATTGTATTACATTATATACCGTGGTCCTGGTTCCTGGTGTCACAGGAAGTCCCACTCAAAGTCTGGTGACCTCATCACGAGGTGCAGAGTCAGAGTTATTGAGGCGCCTCTGTCCGTACTGAGGCGCCTCTGTCTGTAAACCTTTGGGAATGTGACAGTTGTATAAGGATTCCAATGACTAGTCAAAGTGTTATGTGGATGTCTCTGTGAATTCTAGTTTAATTGACGTTTAATATGTTAAATAAAACTATATTTTTTGCTATGGTAAACAATAAAGTCCATCTTATATTCCCCCCAACCCCTGATGTTGTAAATAGTTTTTCATCCTGACATCTATCCATATTAAATCAGCGGTGACCCCTGACACCCACGTCTGACTGGTAGGCCTGCATCTCATTTGTCAGTGCGGCCAACGCTTTTCACAAAAGGAGAGTGCTGTATCTCGACTTGCTCAGTGCAGGAAGGACCCAGGAGGAGCGGAGGAGCTGAAAGGGTTAACGAGAGGAGGACGGCGACTGAAGCTCATAGCGTTTAATAAAAGAGTAATGTGTGCATGAGGGAGGATGAGATGTTCCTAATTCTGCAGCGTGGGTAGGAATCCTTTGACGTCGATCCCGGGGAAACCTCTCTCCTGGGCATTGCTGCTACAGAAACACACGTAGGAGAGAGAATGAAGAGGGAAAAAAAAAATCAGAAAACACAACTCCTTCGGCAGCAATATACCGGAGAGTGAAAAAAATAAAACAAAAAACACCCACTGAAAATGAGACATGAGAGAGGCCGGAGAAATCTAGCAATTAGCGAATAATATTTGAAGCCTGTATAAAAACCCTAGCAACCCACACACTGCCTCCAACGACAAAAGTTAGCCTACATTCTCTCTTCCTTTCATGCTCCTTGGCCTAACAAGAAAGTGCTGCCTTAAAGCAAAGTTAATGAGACGGATATTAATCTAAACTTCTTACATTATTATTTGACTGTTGGTAAAAAAAAATTTTATGCCCAGGGGTCTCTGGAATCATGACCCTTTTACCTTGTAACTACAGATGTGTGTCTATTAAAATGCAAAATATAAGACTGAACAAAGACGAAACACAATGAAAAGTCAAATAAACAGAAATAATTTTTAAAAACATATATTTTTATCATAGACTTCTGAAAAGGAGTCGGCAGAATTTATGAAACTTTAATATACTCAAATTAGATTAGACAATCAATTTAATGGAAATCTATATAAATGCCTCAGCTATACTGAGTGGGAAAAAATAAAATACATTTTAAAAAATATAAGAAAGAATCCAACCAACATCAACCTTGAATTCACATCAAGGTTTAAATAGCAGACATATCACTTCTCACAGAAAGAGATGATTACATACACTGCATTGGAAACAGCACATTATTTTTTTAAATCTCAGTTTTTAAAGCATAAAAAGCTCTTAAAAAATCAATGTAAAGCAGAGTAGAAGCAAACTATTTAACAGAGCAGAAACAGAGAGAGATCCGTACCCCTCTAAATTACCTGTCTGAAGTGAACACACCAACTTATTTCAGTCAAACATACCTGAACCATTCAGACCATGGATCTATACCATTTAAATACCTTCTTTTTTTTATTTATTTTTTTTACAAAATCCTTTGAAATAATTTTTTTTAAGTTTAATGTTCGAGTTTTTATGGCTAGGGTCGCACAACTTGTGCATGCACATGTTTTTAAACATTTTGTTTTGGTCACGTGATGTGGCCAGCCTTGCGTCCCGGCATTGAAAGTACAATTACCACCGGGTTGTAGAACATCCACGCCCCTAATTCTCCCATAATTCGCACAGCACCTACTCTCTGTGCCTAGGTATTAACAGATTATTCTTCTTTCCTGTGTGAAGTTTTGTTAGCCTGCAATGAAGCTGTAAAATCTCTTTCACTACACTATAGTTGGTCTGGCATGCCGGCCGTCAGCCTCTCTAGACAGTTAGCTGGTCTTCCACAGCCGGCTACACAATGGTGTAGCATTTGCAGCAGCTGATGTATTTGACAGCAAAAAGTGTCTGACCCTAACGTTTACAAAAAAGCCCTTTTTTTTAGCTGCCCTTTCTGTTTTGAAGCGGTAGATCTTGTAATATAAGTCTATCCCATTTTAAGAAGCCCAAATGACTGTACAAAGTAAGCAGTGTGTAAGCGTAGTTAAACTCAGACGGACCGATATGTTACTGCAGAAGTAATAAATCGCCCAGCAGCCTTGGCCATCTATATTATGCACTACAACCAATGTCCTGTATTATCAGGGGCAAATTACAATGTATATGAAGGTATTTTTCTCCTTTTCTGACAGCTCGTCCCACCACAGGCGACTAGATTGTGTTGTTGGTATGAAACGAATTAGCCACCTCCTTAACAAAGCGACTGCCTATCATCTGCATTGAAATAGAGTGGGGTATAGTAAGGAGGTCACTTTGGGGTATAGTAAGGAGGTCATTTTGAGTCTTGGTTTGTTTGTGGTATCTCATCATCTCATCTTCTCCATTACAGTGGAATGACTTTAACAAGTACAGTGTCCACCTTCAGCAAGACCTCAGAAAAAACATCGTGGTTGGAAACCCCAGTAGACGTTTTAATATCATTTTGGCATATGATTAAATATTTATTCTCATATACTGAATTGAATTGTCTTGGTTTTACAGTATTCTGTTTCATAACTCAAACCGGAATTATATTCTGCAGAAAAGGCCTGCATTATGGAAATTAAAAAAAAATACTTTTCAGTCTCCAAAGAAAGACAATTCCCACAGCATTTCTTATGAGAACATATAACATATGCAGAGATCACTAATGATCACTTATGCAGAGATCACTTAAGATCACTTATGCAGAGATTACACATTTTGTTAAGCTTTTTACAAAAGTAATCAAAAGATTGGGTTATTTTGAAACAAGAATGGGGAAAGTGTGTTTTAACCTTACTCAAGAAAATTTGCTTGAATCTAAGACGAAATCTCCCTCTCCCTCTCAGGGTTTACGCGCTCAAAATTTTATGCACTTGGGATGAGAAGCTTTTAACTCAGCTGTAAAGTAAATGTAATGACGGGGATAGAAGTAAGGTAATATTCAAATTAGCTGCGCGAACACATGAACTGTTTTTACAGGAAAATGCCAGAAAGGGTGGCTTACACGAGATTAACACTCGAGTGTTTTGCATCACAGAATCCATGGTTTTCATGTGATGTCCTGTGTGAGACACCTTTCATGTATACTACCAAAGCTATCCATTACCATTTCACAATACTAACCATGAAACCTACCCATCAGCAATGTATTTCCAGACATCTTGAAAAACACAATAAAGTCACCCGCTCTGGTGCATTTTTACAGTGTGGTCATTTGAAGAAATAATATCTCATTCTCATCTTTTAAACGTGACATGCAGGTTTACATTTGGCAATAGGCATGGTTTTCAGTGTTTTTCTCATGTAATTGGATTTGACTCCACCCTTCTCTATATCTGTTTTATTTGGCCGCAAATAAATGTGGTTTTTTTTGCATCCTCATTTGACAATTCAGAAACGCTGTATGTAAACTACCACAACGACATAAAATTAATATCTGTCCTATGTCATCATGATTCATTACCAACATGTATGTATTTGTTAGTAAAGAAATAAAATTATGTTGTATGCTTGACTCACCTGAAGAAACCTTCTCTGGTTCATCAGACCGTGTATTGAAAAATGTATCAAAGTGCATTTTAGGCTAAACAATTACATGTAGAAAACATAAAATACATACAAACACATCTCCAGCGAATGCAGTGTATTATGGTAAGTTCACATACCTATACAACTATAACGTGTGTGATTATATCCCTAGCGAAGTAACTGAAGTAAGTTACGAACAGAATTCCACAAAGGCTTTACCTTAGATAGGTCTCTGCACGTTCTTTTTTCTGCACATGTCCTGGAGATATTTTCATCCCCGCTCCCCTGCGGAAAACAACCAATCAGTAACTCGTCTGGACCATCAGTGACGCAGGAAGAATAACCGGGCAGGTCAGCGCTGGGGAATATCTCAGGCTTGACTAACATTCTGAACACACCGCTTTGTGGTCCAGGAGAGTGGCTCACAAGTGATGACTCCTGACATCCTCCGAACCCCAACTGTTACCTTGACAACTGTTACCTTGGATGAAGCAAAGAACAGAAGCTAGGCAAACACACTTATCCGTTCTTTACATTTTTTTTTTTTCCTTTTTAAAAGTTTCCCCAAAGATATACTCAAAACAACAATAAAAAATTGTTTTAAGTTCTCTAAAAGCCCTCTTTGGCAATTTATTGATACAAACTGCTGAAATAATTTACAGATGTTTAATACTGGCCAATTCTATTTTCCTTCAAAAATATTACAGATACCCTTGAGCTAAGAAGGACACACAAGTTTAAACTGACTGCAGAACTGAACATATTTTAACAGCCCTTGACAGCTATAAAATATACAGAACAGAACTAATTTTCAGCATTGACTCTCTATAACAACTATTTAGCTACTGTGCACATATCTTCAATTATCAGACCAGAGCAGGACTTGGAGACTGATGATGACGGCCCTGGTGTGGTAAGAGGGAGTTATTGGAATACAACAACAGAACATGATTTGCTGCGAATTCAAGTTCGCTCTGAATTAAAATAATGTGGTTATATGGAATATTTTTTTATCAATTAAAATATATTACAAATAAATAAATAAATTGGATGTATAAAAAAAATTAAAAAAATAAAAAGCTGCTTTCTGGACCGCACTTTGAAGTGACAGGTTGATGTTTTTGGAGACTCACCAGCTAGGAGAATCTTGAGCTGACTTGGCCCTCCAGGGCTCTGGGGAGAACAATGGTGTTTGGACACCCCCACTAAAGCTCAAGAGAGGGGGGACAGAAAAATGGGAACAAAGCCTTCTAATTGATAAAGTGCTGCTTTAGGGCCTTAAACATATTAATGTAGGTCAAGCGAATGCAAAAGGACTGGTCTCCGCTTTTTAGAAAAACCTTAACTGGCAACTATTTTCTCTGCCATTAGTACACAGTATGATGTGGAGACAATTATTAGTCATGATTTTAAATGCACCTTTTGCCTAAACCTGACAGATTGCAAATGAGTACAGAACTGAATTAATAACAACGTTACTTTAACAGCCGTTTGTAATAAATGGAAGATTTCTGTTTGCCTTATGAGCATGTGATGTTAGCTGTTTCTTTCTTCTGTAAAAACACATTCATAGCAATATCATTCATTGAGTCTTCTGTGACCAACTGAAAAGTCCTAGAATTTATCTAAATTTCATGAATTTCTTCTAAATTCAATAAATCATTGCTCAGACTTGTTTCTGAAGTTTTTAATTAGCTTTTTTGAAGTGAATAGTGAAATAGTGCAGAAGATTCTGCAGCTTATTATATCATAGCTAATAAATATATTGTTTGCATTTAATCATTTAAAAAAAATGTATTTTTTTTCCCATTTTAAACATAACATCAGTGCTGAAGCTATATATAAGTTATTTATGATCATTAATTTGGACACACATACACACACACACACACTAAAACCTTGTAGAAGAGGTTTTGGATTATATAGTGGTAATTTTTATGGAAGGATGTAAAATATGTTGACGATGCGGAAATATTTTTCTTCAATATATTAGTACTTAACGTATACAGGGAAACGCAGAATGAACAATCTAAACTATATCTATTAGAACAAGTGTTAATTGTGTGCCAGTAGTAACTAATATGACAGTATTTTTTTTTATTTTAATTTTTTCAAAATACTCTTAATTCAAAATGCCAAACCACTGATTTCCCATTCAAAGTCCTCAACATTCTACATAATGAATATCTTTGGATCAAACCTGATAAAGCCAATTAAAAAAACTAAGACTTGAAAACACAAAATAAATGTTCAAATTACACTTTAATCATTGCAGCATAATGACATAAACATGTCAGTCAACATATTTTGTAAATAAAAGTAATTTATAATAAAAGTCAAGTATGGATTAGCTAGTAATGAGAGGTTAGCTAATAATTCACTATTCACTTAGAAATTACAGCCCTAGGCTCAAAAATCCCAGTTACAGCATGACAAATTATACAACGGGTTTCGATGGCTACTCAGCCCAGATCAATTGACCCAGATCTCTAATTTTAATACCACTTCAAAAATACAACAAGAACAGAATTTTTCCATCCAAGAATTATTTCAAAAATACAGCATTTTCTTAAGGATACAAATCCATGCTTTTGTGACCTGTAGACTAGACTATTGTAATGCCCATAGACAAAACTGTTGCTACTTATGCAAAATGCTGCTACCAGGATCTTTGCCAAAGCAATAAATATGTCCACATTACACCTGTCTTAGCATCACTTCACTGGTTACCTATAGAGAACATTGCAGGCTTCAAGGTGTCACTGCTTAGTTGTATTTAAAAGCCCCCCAGCCCCCTACAGTAGGCAGTATCAGGAAAGTGGTGAGACGCACAGCCAGACCAACGAAGGTGGGCCTACTAATAGAGAGGTAGACAGCAAGGAAAGCTCTTTTCACCTGAAGATTCTGCGACCAATTTCCCACCTCCATTTCAGCACTCAAGATGTCTTAAGGACTGATTGAACATACAGGTTTGTAATCAAATTTTAAATATTGATACTGAGTCTGATTCCAGGACACAGTTTGGTAAACTATTCCATAGATGAGGGGCTCAGTATAAAAAGGCTCTAATACCTGATACCTAGGTTGTGCTACTTATTGGAACAGTCAAAAAGCCAGACTCTTGTGAGTGAAGCAATCTCTTAGGCTTGTATGGGGCTTCCCCAAAATTTCCCCAAAAGTCCCACAATCATTTAGTACCTTTATAGTGAAAAGTAACTCCTTAATGATGATCTGTTGGTAACCAGTGAAGCGATGCTTGGACTGGACATGTTTTTTGCTTTGCACCACCAACCCTGCCCTAAACTACACCTAAAATTAGCAGTAAAATAATTCATATTTTCATCATTCATATTATCACGTGATATATAATCATATATGAAAATACTGGTAAACATAGTAAAAATGTTTATTGTCTGTTATGGATGAAAATCTACAACTGTGCCTCAAGCATTTTTTATTCTTCGACTTTTAACGAGAGTCATTACGTTTTTTTATGCAACTGATGAAACTGTCGTAGAGCCACACATGTTCACCCTCCGATTCACTGGTATCACACATATTTACAAGTGTCATGACTGTAAGCTCTGAGGCAGCAAAATGTAAGGGGGTGAGTACTTTTGGAGGGCACTGTACATACTGAAATGCAAATGTCTGAAATAAAAATGTTTTAATGACTCAATCTACTCTGCAAATATTTATTCCTCCCTCTCCACTAGTTACCAACCCTAAATTCTTCTGCATTGCCTGCCCACTAGCTCCCCTGGGTCATGAGCACCCCCCACTGGTGAGTGTTCAAACAGCAATCTCTGTTAGTGGCTCCCTATTCTAGTTTTGACTAGTGTTAGAGCAACTTCACTAATTGCAGCGAGCAATGCACATCCTCACTGTAGAGTTCTATTTGTAGAAATCAGACCTGAATTTCCCAGGCAAACTTCTCCCGTTCTTTCAGTTAGCCTGAGGATAAACTGAGCGGAATGCGCCGTCAACAAATAAAGAACAAAATGAGGTGATTTCAGAGTCTTGGTTTCAGAGTCTGCCAGCTACCTTCCTGTGTTGTCACCCAAACACCAAAGTGGCTTACAGCAGTCCCCCCTAAAACGGATGCCTCTAAAGCCATGGTCACAAGCTGTTTTGTTCACTGCAGCCTTTTCATTTTATTCTCCATCACAGGTCTCAGACCCAGCACAGCAATGCAGATTCCCTATTGAGACAGGACACTGCCTACAAATCAATGATGGGGGGGGGGGGGGATGTTTAGCATGACCAGGGGTGAATCATACAGGGACAACACACATTCCATGGAAAATGGTCCCATCAGCTGGCTGAAAAGGACATGGACAACTCCTTCCTTCCATTGTTAAATTAATTGATAGAATCATCATTAACACCTGACAGCGCTTACAGTGCTAACAACTGTAAGGGAATAGGAGGGTCTCAGAATCTAGTAGGAACCCATTTTTGTTTTGTTTCCGGGTTACCAGGCCCATTTTTGTTTTGTTTCCGGGTTACCAGGATTCCGGGGATCCTGGAAAGCTGCTAAACAGCCTGTGGTAGTTAGTCCAATGGAGTCCAATTTTTCTATTCAAAATTGATGTATTAAAAGGACAACAAAAAACCTCTAAATGTAGGTTGGAGGTATGTTTTCAGCTCAGTTTAGTTGAGTTTATACATAGTGATTATAGGAATTTGTGATCGATTTGTGAGGTATTTATTGTAATTTTGGCAATTTTATATCAGAACGTCAGATATTATGTCAGCAATTTGTTCAGTTTTCTGCTCTTTCAACCTTGTTCTGTGGCCTCTGAATGATGTGGGTCACGTTTTAGGCTTCAATTTCTAAAGAAACACATTGTCTGTAGCAGATGAACAATCTTAGCAGCCGCTCTGAGGGAAAGTCACTTTAAATCTGTGCTATATTGGCATAAGGTTTAATATACACCGCATCTTCATAATGAAACTCTGAAACATTGAAAGGTTCATAGTCTCAGGAGCCAATTTGTGGAGGTGGGGGACTGGTGTGTGGGTGAGGAGAATGCCTTGCTATAGATTTTCCACAAATTAACGAAGACACTGAAAGTTACAGAGCGTGGTAGGGAAACCCTGACATTGCAGGCAAGATGTTCCCTTACCTTGATCTAAAGGTGTGAGTGGGTGTGCATTTGAGGATCCCTGGGTCTGCAGGATAAACCTCAGCCAGGCTGTTGGTGGGAGAGACCTTTTGAGATTACTTGTTATTTTTGAAGAGTGAGTTTAAAAAAAAAAAAAAGACACAGTTTGCAATGAAGACAGAGACTCCAGCTGTCACAATTAGTGATGGGCTTCACCGTTTATTTTCCCTTCTGCCCAGTTACAGCATGTCTGTAGGGCCTGTGTGGTCTGTACACCGACCACATATAAATAATACAAATATAAAATAATAAATAAAAATAAAATATAAATCTGCTGATTTATGCCGCTCAATCAACCCAGCTTACCGGTTCTTCCAGGACAGTTGTTTGAAATGACAGTCGCTAGAAATGTCTTTGTTCTACATATGAAAAGGAATCCGGATCCTTCCTTGGGTTGTCAGGAGGTAGACAATTTGAGAGAAAGTTTCTCTCAGGATGAAAACTGGAGTGAGGGCTGCATCCGCACGGAGCAACAGTCAAAAGGGCACGGAGAGTTTCCCAGTCATCACATTACATTTTCCACACAAATTCAACTAAATGTATCTGAAAAGAAATTATAAGTATTTACTAGGGTTCCACGCTGACAATCACAAGAAGTATCAGGTAACACCACAAAAATACATAGAATATATAAAAGTACACAACTAAAAAAAATTGAATGAATAAATTATTTTTAAAAGTGTAAAAAATGTGTTAGATGAGCTGTCCAACTTATAACCATAGTCTCTCTCTCTCTCTCTCTCTCTCTCTCTCTCTCTCTCTCTCTCTCTCTCTGTGGTTCTACCTGTAAAGACGTAGTCTATGTGCAGATTTGACCCTGTGATTCAGATTTACCGGTTCAATTTGTGTGACTAGAAAAGACTGGGGTGGGGTATTCTCTCCGGATCTGGTTGGTGGTGCTGATGGTGAAAGATGTTCTTCACTTGCCTTTGACACTGAAGCCCAATCACACTTCCAAAATAATTTTTAGGTCAACTCAATTCAAGATTTTGTGGAAATCTTGTAATGCAGTATTGTATTGCACCCTACACTGCTGTTAAAAAAAAAAAAAGTGAGTTACAGATAAAATTGTTTGATTTGAAACTTCTCCACGGCCACTGTAATCCAACAGCAGGTCAGTCGGATGCAAAAGAAATTCACTTCCTTCTTTATAAGGGATTAAACTAATTTACTCTCTTGCAGAATGAGTGTTCCAATACTCTTTGTGACTTGAACTCAAAAACATATAATTCAGAAAAATTGGTGACTGCAAATTTCATTGCATCGGCTTCTGGAATGTGACAGGAGAGTTACAGAGACCAAATAGCATCCCGTTGAACTTGAAGAGCCTGAACAGGGTTGCAATTGTGGTTTCTTGTGGTCTGCAGGATCCGCTTTCACGACTACCTGCCAGTACCCACTAGCCAAATCGAGTGTGGAAAACCACTCTGCCTGCTGACTCCTCAATGTGGGTCAGAGGGCATGTGTCTGTGTGGTTGCATATAGCTCCAGGTACATACAGGTGGGTGGAAGTAGGCGATAGTGTTCTCAGCTCAGGGGAGTTCCTCCAGTCAGGATACGGTGAAGCATGGCATCGGCCCTCCTGAAGTCTTTTCCGTGGGCTAAGAACACCCCACCTATTTTCGTGACAGCATTTCCAGTTATTTCTGTTGGTACGGATCCAGGACCTCCATGGTGAGTAGGGCCAGTGGTGCTCCCATTTCCACCAGCAGCCTGGGTCACACAGATTGGTGTACCTGGGTCACACAGATTGGTGTACCTGGGTCACACAGATGGGTGTACCTGG
>JAOYSI010001756.1:0-14982 GCA_025775065.1 Hiodon alosoides | reverse complement strand
GAGACGCAGAGACCCACTGAGACACAGAGACCCACTGAGACGCAGTCTCACTCAGTGACACAGAGACCCACTGAGACGCAGAGACCCACTGAGACACAGAGACCCACTGAGACACAGAGACCCACTGAGACGCACTCTCATCCAGTGACAGAGACCCACTGAGACACAGAGACCCACTGAGACGCAGACTCACTCGGTGACACAGAGACCCACTGAGACGCAGACTCACTCGGTGACACAGAGACCCACTGAGACGCAGACTCACCCAGACACAGACACAGAGAGGCACCAGGCACACTGAAACCCAGAAACACCGTGCCCCAGGCGAATAACCCTATCCAGGCCGTGTGTGGCAGTTGGAGCCATTTCAGGGTTTTCCTCGTCAGACAGATGAATTGATTTCTGGGACAGCAGTAAACGAGGTAAGGAATGGCGTTTGGCCAGAACATGGTTCTGTGGTGCTAAAACTTTCCAGCCGGGGGCAGAACCCTGCCAGCGTTGCACTGCCAATGAGATGTCCTGAGAGCTCTGCAGCGGTACCCTTGATTCTTGTAGTGTATAACAATGCAGGTAACTCACAGAGTGACCAGCCAGTGCCTCCACGCCACATATTGTCTCACAAACACAAAGCGTGTGCAAAACGGACAAGGTGTGATGGCTAAGAGGGTTTCTTCTTTTCCTCTGCAGTGGAGTGGAGCTGAACTCCTATCTCTGCAACACCTGCGCCAACTCATCCGCAGAGGGACAAAACAAAGATTTTTTTTCTATCTTTTCTATCAAAGGGATGCATTATCTCCGGCATTATGCTGAGATGTTCTAAAAACATTTTTGTTACGCCTGACGTTACAGTAAAAGAACACATGGGGGCGCTGTCCATCATGATCTTCGCAGTAAATAGGCTTAGTGGTTTTTTTTTTTTTTTTTTTTTTTACACGGCTTTTTTTTTAAATCATGGACATTCTGAGGCTGATGTTTTTTTATAAAGTAAACTCAGTAATATACCATGAGAATCGGCACACCTGTCAAACGGATCCGTGTCTCCTGCTCTAACCCATACGAAACACACCGACCCATACGTCTCAAAGCCTATTTTTCCGCAGCGAGCGCGTGCAGACGCGCACCGTCCGCCCCCTGGGGTAGGGGTGGGCTTCGCTGCAGTTTTCGGCTCGTCTCCGGGTGAGACGTGCCCGCGCGCGGGACACAAACAGGGGCGAGCCAACGTCCGCTGGCACCCACTCCGGCCCAACAAATCAACAAAACCACTCAAACCAGCGCGCCGACCTCTGCTGCAGCTCCCCGCGCCAACAAGTCCCTCCCAAAACCTGGTTACCGCATCTGCCTCACATCCGCGCATAAAACCGTCAAGTCGGTCCTCATTATGCGCGTCCAAGACTCAAGGGCGGGGGAATGTCATGTTCCCTTGTCACGGGCTCATTCTTATTTGACAGTAAAATAAAAGACTAACTTAAGCAAAGGTTTTATATTTTAAAACACATATTATATTTGGTTTTTATAGAATACCGTTGTTATTTGTGAGGCCAAATTCCAGGAACTAACCCAACCATATGCACAGCTTTGTGACGGGAGAGAGAGTTTTTCCAGAGGAGGTGGTGTATCTAAAGTTTAACTCGTTAACTGACGCAATCTTAATGAATTATTCTGCCCCCCCCCGTTGTCTTTATGATGCCACCCTCCCACAGCCTAAACCCTGAGCCAATGGAAGGCTGTTGTCAACAGCTGCTGTTATTCCACTGAAGACAGGGAGTGGCAGACCCATAATGCACCTCTGGCAGCTGTCCCCCCCGCCAGGAGAGCCACGGAGAGGGAGGATATGACAGCATCCTTAGACAGTTTCACTTGGGTTTAGGGTAGCAGGGCAGGACGCTCACCGTTGGTTGCATAACGTACTGTTGGTGGGGCATCCACGATGTACTCTGGACCTGCGAGCAAAGCATTAGCATTAGCATTAGCATTAGCAAAGGGAAATCATTCTTTAACCCCCCGTCGCCCGTCCCTCTTCAATCTGCAAATCCACACACACAAACTTAAGAACAGGCCAAGGCAACTCCCACACCGACAAATACAGGAGAAATGAATGACGGAGCCTGTTCCCACCGGACCTCTCGCATGCTTTAACACCCCAATGCAAGTTATAGTGTCACCGATTCGATTCTGTTCACTGAGGACAGCCAACCTAACGCAGGAAAAACGTTGTGCAAGCATTTGCCCCCTGACTGATTACCCTGGAGGACACTGAGGGTTCACACAACACACAGAGGAACACAGAGGGGTAGGATAACCTCGTCTGGTTCACTGCCATAGCTATAAGTCCCTAGGGTGAACCTAACCCTGTCTTGCTTTCGGTGCACAGTGCTGAAGAAGTATAAAACATTGCTTTTGCAAAGAATTTAGAAAGTGTAGTGAGTGGGCTGTGTTTTACATAAATTTCCACCCATGTCCTGAAAATAAAAATACTTTTTTTAATCATTTAAACCTCATGCACAATTTAAAGTCATTTTGCTTCAACCCAGCATGCAATAAAACCAAGGGCTGCTTATTATTAAAACATTTTCTCTATGTGTGCCTCTAGAAGACTGCTGTTTGTTTCCTCAAGATGAAGATGTAGGATTAACCTTGTAAGTGCTTTTCACAGAAGGACAATATTACAGGAAGCAGAGCGGATATGGAAACTGTGAGGATTAATATTCCACAAAGCCCTGGCCATGTTTTTGCTAAATCAATTTAGGAAGCATTCAGAGCGAGGATTACCTCGTGCTTCATATCCATCTCGAGTGCGGGACCTCGGGCTTTAATCAGCGCTCCTGAAAGTCAAGCTGAACTTCAGGACTGCCCATCAGCAGAACTCAAAGTCAGCGGTACTGTGGACCCTCGCCACAGGGCAGAGCCAGAATCCAACCTGAGGGACTATCCCAGGTTTGATGTTGAATGCACGGTGACATTTTGGCATGCTGACCATTCATGAAAAATTAATTATTAATCTGTCTGATGACCTTATCCAGGGTGACTTGGTATGCAAAACAAGGTGCAATTCTGAAATTCAGATTCAATTCTGATTCCAAAAAGATTCCCAGAGATCATCGAATATTGGCTGCTTTCAACTTTCAAATAAAGCAGCATTCTCATTAAATGCCACAGGGGTGAATCAGGTGGAGCTGAGGGTAGAGAGACTGGGTTTCATCTAGCGACATAGGAGAGCACATTACTGGCAATCTCCTCTGTGTCCGAGTGGAGGCAGGCGCTGGCCGGTGGAGCACTTCACCCTAGCCCTAACCCTAACCCAACCCTAACCCCCTTGCCCTTACCAATACCCCCTTACCCATACCCTGCTGGCACACAAAAAAAGGACCTGAAAATGTCCCTAAAAACGGCACTCACCTGATACGTAGAAACGGGGGAGGCGATGAAGGGGGTGATGGATGTCTGCGCGATCATACGGTTGGCGGCGATGCTGTATGGCGAGGTGTAGAATCTGGGCGAGAGAGGAGAGGGAGCCTGTCAGAGCGGATGAAGAGAAACAATAGCCCCAGGAGCGGGCTACGTCTCCGCGGTCTCCCAGCCTCCCCGTAATATCCGATTTTCTCTCTTTATCTATCTCATCCTTCAGCGGCTGAGCCAGCGTCAAGCATCAACTGCGCCAGATTTCTGTCTTCTCCACGAGAGGTCTCATTTACGCCCCGGCACTATCACGAAGCGTCCCAACGTTTCATCTCTCCGTGCACCTGAATCAAATGCAGCTCATTTGGTGAAACGGAGCATTTTTATGCATGGCCGGGGGTGCTGAGGAAAATGGCAGACCCTGCAGCACTAAATAGCCTCACACACAGAGTCACCAGACCTATTAGGGTGTACCGCTCAAGTGGCATGAAAAAATAAACGGAGTGAAACTCTTCACCCAGTCTATTAGATTACTTCTAAATGGAAAATGTTTTACTCGACCTTTTATGCTGTTCTTTAAAGATTTTCAACTTTTCCGTTGACGGTTTTAAGCCAGAAGCAACAGGAATGCATAAAAAGGGATTGACTGACCTTAACCAACAGTACTTGAGGAAAGCCAATGCATTTTAAAAAAGGCTGGCTTTTTAAAAGCATGGCATTCAGCACTTGGGAGATTACCAAACTTCCTGTTAGAATATATTGTTTGAAATCTATCCCAAGATTTGATTTCTAGGATATATATATTTATTTATATATATATGCTGTTACGTGCATCGGTGTCAGAAACCAGATCACCAGGTGACTGCGGGCTTGGATTCCAGGTGAGATGCCAAAGTTGTGCCGATTGCAAATTTACTGGCGCCTCAGCGGCTGCGGTAAAAAACGATCCCGGCAGAATTCCTGCAGTGTGAAAGGGTTACGGCGGTCCTGCAAGCGAGCCGCGTGCGTGGGCCTGTCCGCCACTCGGCTGCAGTAAAAGGATCCCCGGTCCGCGCTCACATGGTATCGCACACTTCCTCGCTGCGTCGGTTTTGCGGGGCAGGGGATGCAGCGCGGTGGCCATTACACCGCACGTCCGCTGGGACGGGTGGACCGCGAGGAAGCTGCTGAGATGGCTTCTGAAAACCAGACTGAGAGAAACGTGAGGAGGAATTCGATTGGGATTTTCTTACCCGTTCTGCATTGCAGCAGGATCGTACGTTAACGCCATCCCCGTCTGAAACGCACAAAATAACACACATTCAGATACACTCGGAGAAGGCTGTAGGTAATGCCCCTGGGCCATAAATAAATGTAAATAAGTAACTAACTAAGCTGCAAATACTGCACTGTAAATTATGCTAATGATGTAATGCACTGTAATTTATGCTAAGGATGTAATGCACTGTAATTGATGCTAATAATGCAATGCACTGTAATTAATGCGAATGATGCAATGCACTGTAATTGATGCTAATGATGCAATGCACTGTAATTAATGCGAATGATGCAATGCACTGTAATTGATGCTAAAGATGCAATGCACTGTAATTGATGCTAATAATGCAATGCACTGTAATTGATGCTAATAATGCAATGCACTGTAATTGATGCTAATGATGTAATGCTCTGTAATTGCTAATGACGTAATGCACTTTAATTGATGCTAATGACGCAATTCACTGTAATTGATGCAAGGCACTGTTATATATGCTGCACATCATCGCTGGTCATTGTCATCCCTTTTATTGTATGAATACGATGATGAACCTTACGCAGACTTCACTGTATATGCTGTAGATAGAAGGTCATGTTGCTCTTTTATTAAACACCTGCAGAGACTGACAAAAAGGTGTGATGCATCCTACTGTGGCCGGAAGATAAACAGTTAAGTCACATGGCACACGTGTTTGGAGTTCCAACGATATCGCTAAATGCATATTTATTATTGCAGGGGGTAAATAAAGGGTGTTAAATTGGGTGAGCGAAATTAGGCCATATTTAGATTTCACCCCTCTTGGTTTGGTTATACCTCCCTGAATATTATAAGCATTTTTTGGCTGACTCTCTTACGGCTGTTATCTGCGGAATGATTTGTTCCACGCGAGAACAGCAGAGCAGAAATGATAACAAATTAAAACAATCCATCCCAGAGAGAGAGCCAATGCTGACTTAAGTCGCAGCCCCCGCTGATAGACCAGCCGTCAGCCTTTTATTTTTCAAAATGGTGTTGGAGCGAGGGCTTGTCTTTGTGATTCTTCGGCCTGGTCAGGGTACACGCTCACGTTGCCCAGTTCAGCGACACAGAAAAAGTTCCACACCAAACTACAGCCAGCAATCGACACCTCTGACCGGGATAAATAAGCCAACGTCAGGCCCTGTCTTCCACTCTCCGAAGCGAAGGTGGATTTCTCCTTTAATTCTTCCAGCAGGGCCTGTGGTGTCTGAGAATCAGTACAAATGTGTGCGGGCTGGCGCTCATCCGTTTCTGACTCTGAACTTTCAACCACTGTCAAATAGTACTTACTCACTACTATAATACTGCTAGCAAAGTAACGTTTTATTATTTTTGATAGCTTTTGTGAATAAACATGCAACTTTAACAAAACCTAAAACCATAACGTAAACCTTAAACTACTAACCAAGCAAGAACGTTAGAAAAAAACTGTGAAACGGCTCAGAAAAGTCTCCCATTGGTCCATAAAGTGGAGGGAGGGAACTTAAGGAGCTAGCAGCCCTCCTTCATTTCACCGTGGCAACCAGCCAGCTGGAGGGCGGAACCCACAGTGAAGAGCGTTCACGTGCTGTGGATCTGAGGCAACTGCGTTGGCTTTTCATTCGGTTCTGAGCCATACGTAACGCAGCTCAAGGGGGAAATCACTCTCGCCAGAGGGCAGAGGGGCTTTTAAGCGACTAAATAGATTGCAGAATCAACCTCTTCGTCAGGCTTACGTCAGAGAAAAGAGTGACACTGTTATGACAATGTGTTATCTAGGAGCATCTATATGTACTTGTGTTGCGGTTTTGTCCCAACCCAAACTTGGAGGACGTGGGGGGGTACATGTCAGGTATCGTCACGTGACATTCCTTTGTTGCCAAGAGAAAATGCTCCCTTTTTAAATTGTGCCCAACCACAAATCACAATATGTCTACAGAAGGCATGGTCTGGTTTTGTAAACAGAACATATCTTAAAGTCTTCATGGAAGACAGAGATACACTTGATGTTTTGTAAGGGAAATGAAAGATTTACTATATTTTTACTTGCGGTTAAACTAATATGCATCTGTTGACCAAAGCTACAAAATAATATTTTAAAGTACTGCAAACCCAAAAAGGTTTAAACAGTAGAATGTCTGTTTGCCTAAATCTGGAAGGGCCCTCACCGACTCCTAATGATCCCCTAGTAAGGGTATGACTCCATCGCTGGCAGCTGAGAGGAATTCTCCCAGTGCAACGTAACCGCGGACCCCTGCCTACGAGCGTGCCGAGCGAGAGGTCGTGGATGAGGCCTAACGGTCGCCAGGCTCCCTCTGGGAAAACCTGGGGCGATTTTACTACCAACCGAAAGACGGGACTCAAACTGCGCCCAGGTGGGGCTGACTTACCTCCTTGGGCGTACCGCCACGCTCTTGCGTTGTGACGTTACGCGCTGCGAGTTGAATTTACTCGAATTTTTCATTATTAACGACTAAAAGGCCGCCCACGGCGGACCGGGCGCGGGGCCTGATGGGAAATGGAGTACAATTGGGTTTGCACGCTTACCTCCCCGTCCCGGTGCCACGGCCGCCCGTTCTGCGGGTATTTACTCTGGCTCTGCCTCTTCTTCTGCCCTCCGTCTGCAAATTTGCACAGTAAAGGCTCGGTGGGGGCTGCAGGAGAGAGTGAAGGGGGGGGGGAGAAGAAATAAACTTTGGGTTCGCCGACAGGATTAGACCCAGGGAACAGTGACCCTCTGTAGAACCTGTCCCCTTCTTGAAACTGGGGATCCATTTCTTAATCCCCCTTCTGGAGTAGCAAGAAAAGAAAGAAAGAAAAAAAACAGGCCTACCCTTCAGCTCTTGGCAAGGCCTCACTCCCAACTCTTACAACAAAAACACGACTGGCAGAGCTTGAAAGCGCATAGCTGGATATTGCTGAAATAATAATCAGGGTAATCGCACACATGAATAACAGCAATGCACAACTTCCCGTTCAACCGAAACCCATTCCTTAAAGGTGTTCTCTCCTCCTGTGCTTTCTCTTTTTTATGTGGATAATTTCCTAAACAGACGATTTATTCATCTTTGTAAAGTATACCGGTTTTTTTTTTGCGCTCTGTACGTAGAGCATCCTTGAGTTGAAGAGGAGCTGCCTGTCATTCCAAGACTGTCCACTGGGGGTAGCCTTTAACAGCTTTGGTTCATTCCATTTAGCAGATTAACAACGAACGGGGAATTGCCAACAGACAGGAAATGGGATACAAAGACCTCCATTCCCACCGCTCCGTAAGCACCGCATCTGCATTTCGGTGGCGCTGACAGTGCAGAGCTGGCAAACGGAGCATCACGTGAACAAGGAGCGGAACCCGCCCACGTGACAGCGGCCCGGTCGGGACTGTACCAACAACCACCTGGAGTAGGGGCGATCACTCGTCAGGATTCCAGCTGACACCATCAAAATGTTGTTAAAGTGATGCAAACATTCCTGCGCCATTTTGGTGACGTGTGTCGTAAGTTTGCTGTGGCGTGGAAAACATCGCAAGCTCCACAGAAGGTCTCAACTTCCGCTTTGGAACCAAGACTGGACAACTCCCGGTTGGTGTGCGCCCCCTGTACCTTTTGAAACACGATTTCCTCTTCACTGGCTTCATTTCCAATGCACCCCCTTTGCTTTGTCGAAGCTTTGAGGTCCAGCAACATTTCGGACGCCTTACGTAGCGGGCTAAACATTTTCAGTTTACAGTTGTCCAATTGTGATTGTCTGCTACAAACAACCCAGTGGTGCTAGCCTCCGTATTAAAATCCATACAACGTGAGGGCGTTTTACTTTTACAGATGTTAACAAAACAGCTGTAAAACACGCATTGGACTCAAACAGAAAGTTGACTTGCCTGAATAAGTACAGAAGTCCTGCTCTCAAATGAAGCTAAAACCAATATTCTCTCACAAATTTCATTTGTGCATCACTCCTTGACAAATGACTATGACCCCCTGGAACATAACTAAGCTTTGGAAGAACCAGAGGTTGTCAATATGAGAAAACAAGGTCTTGTGTTTCTAATTAACAGAGTTCTGTCCAAGCAGGCGAAGACTGGAAAGCCAGACGTCAGATGACAAAGTCAGACAAATTATCCGCATGGTTTAAACAGTCTCGACCACTCAACGAGGTCAAACAGGGCCGCTACATTATTGAATACAAGCCGGGTTGCTACTATGTTTGGCTCATCTGTCATTGGTCCTCTGTGAGACCTCGGTGGTATCCTAGCTCCCCCTGTACCGTCTCCCTTCGCTTTTTATTGGATGGCAACGCCCTAATGGCTGCGTAAGCCGCTCTGGATATGGAATAAATGAAATGTTATTTCCCTAAGTGGTTAGAGTTCCACGGTTGCCTCAGACGACCAGCCGTCCCGTCTGCAAAAGGCAGAGTAGCAAGCCGCTAAACGACGCGGCTTCCCTTGCCCTCACCGTGCTCTGTAAAGCGCCTGGCAGCTGCTGCGTCGCCCCCAGCCGTGGCATTAAAAACCACGCTGTGCCACGGCTGCAGCATTAGCGCCAAACTCCGGCTCTACCAGCTGTACCCGCTCTCCCTCTGGTGGCAGCTGGCAGCTTAAAATAAATCCACCCAGCAATAAATGCCCGCTAAGTACTGTGGAAGAGAGACCTGAGAAAGTGACTCGGTGGTGAAGGTTTACCTACACAGGATGTGTGGGGTGCACTTGCTTGGGATTTTTCCATTTATTTCACGCTCTCCAAGTATACGCAGAGCATGGACTACCAAATTCAGTTTCAGCCAAAACGTCTGACCGCAAACTCTCTCCGGGCAGCGGGCAGCCTTTGCCAGTTCCTTGTCTTCTCTTTAGATTGATTTCAAATGTTCTAATAAATAAGGCACTAGCCCTCTCAAATTCCCAAGGTCCCGTCGTTCTCCACCGCGGAGAGAGGAGAATGGGCGAGGCAGCAGGGGAAAGGACGCAGTAAGGTGGACCTCGCCGCTTTGTGCCAGCGCCGTTTTCTCATCTGTAGACACAAGCGGCAGGAGAGACGGGAACAAAGCGTGCCTCCCACACCCCACCCCACCCCACCCCACCCCACACACCTGCGGCCCCGCCAGCAGGATCTCGGCTGTGTCATCACGTCCCCATTAGCGCCTCCAGCGCAGACAAAAAGAGGAAAAAGGAAAGAAAAAAAACAAACAGAGGGGCTCTGTTGGGAGACTACCTTTCTTCTTCCCTCTCCTAATCTGCAGCAGTGTTCTTTCTCACGTTGCTGTGCTTGCAGATGCGTCGCCCACAACAATGACCCACTGTGTGCTCAGGTGGGGGGTAATAATGACAGGAAAACTGTGACATTTACCCCGTATTGGCTCAACACTGACATGATGGTAAGACCTGGGGGAGCTTCCCGTTTTAGAAAAGTCTGCTCCAAAAGAAACATACTGCTTATGTTATGTATTGTGTTAGAGTATTTCATACATAAAATACAGAAATATAAGTCAGTATGAAAAGGTCTGTCCCAGCAGCGTTTTTTGTTCTACAAAAGGAAAGGTTGTGCGACTTGTGCATCGTTTCAAGCTAACAGTTTTTAAAGTTTCATGGCAAAACTATTTAAATAAAGTTGGACGTGCGGCCACGGCAGCAGATCACAGACACTTAAATTGCCCATAAAAACAGCACGTCCCAGCGCTTTAAATGCAGGCTTTCTGCACATCCCTGTGGGACTGTTCTTAAGCAGTCAGCCTTCTCATTGGTTTCATCACCACAAACCTACAGCCTTCAGTCATCTGTGGTACCAACCAAAAACTGTCCTACAGCGATTCCCCGGCCATGGAATGGAGCCTAAACTCTGGACAAACTGGTAGTGCTTATACATCATAATAATTATATATATTATTATTATATATATCTCATATCCAAAAACTTGCGCTGGCCATAGCTTAAAAACAGTTCTCGGTAAGGTAAAACACATTTCTTCTTCACTGGCGTGGAGCCTGGGACCGGGGAACTTGGGATTCATTTAACCATCTTACATGTAATAAATGTCATGTTGTAAAACCGACTCATAATGAAGACCTCTTTAGGGAGAGGCGTGAACACGCTTGCGTGCTGCGCTCTCTGCCAGGCACCCGGACGTCGGACGTCAAATGAAAGCCGTGGTGTAAATATTTCACCTGGAGTGGAGAGACTGTGGTCGAGATGACTTCATTCCCACGCAGGCCAAACTCATGACGGCACCCCTTTTTAATGGGCTTCCTGGAGAATACCATCATTTTCCACTCTTACCAGTACATCACACCTAAAATAGTCCAATTCTGCTGTATGCCGGCCCGAGACAAACTGCAGCCCTCTTTCTGCCTATCTGTGCCTGGCATGTGAATTTAGAAGCAATGTGATAATTAAACGCGTTTCACATATTTTTAAATATTTTGTTTTTAATTCTGAAACCTACATTTCTTATTAGAATGATACAAAAAAAAGCCTTTCCTATAGAGAACTGGTGAAAAAACTAAGGTCATGGAAATCTATAGCCTGCAATGAGATATGTGCAGACATTGGTCGAGTTCAGTTTGAACTAGGTGTGGTTGAGCAGGATGTACACTTACGTAGGTTCTCGTGACAACCCAGGTACGCATATAGGGAGAAGCAATAGAAATAATAAATCAGAAGAACGGCAGGAATTCTCTGCAAGCTACTGTGTGTAAATAAATACAGGTTGTCACCCGGTTGTGTCAACGGCCTACTTAGGTGACAGCCTTACTTCTGAACTGCTCAACGGGCACTGATGGAACCCGTGTCCTGTAGGAGTCGACACCTTTAAGAGGAGACATTATACCCAGGACCAAGACTCACCGTGGCCATTATGGCAAGAAGTGGCGCGCTGAACCTCCCGTCTGGGGCAAATTCCCAATCTGACTCTCTCAGTCTGGCCATCTAATCATCCATCAGCCTAATGAAATCATTGCCTCTCCACTTCAGCTAATGAGCGCTGAGTGTTCTAGCACAAAATGGCTGCTTGACATCGTCCAGATATAGGCCGCACAATGGGTTAGCCCCTCCAAGTTGGCGATTCCAAAACGCCTATTAACTGGTCGTTACTTCACAGGGAATGACATTAATACGGCGTGTCGGACACCAAGTGTCCGAGTGATCAAATACGCCGCAGTTTCCCGGAAGGCGGTGCCGCAAGTGGCCACTGTTTTCATTATAGCAGGGCAGGAAGCTGTGATCTCGTGCCTGTATGAACAGAAAGAGCACGCTAAAAAACTAAAGGTGGGGTCGGCTCCCTTTTCCTAAAACGATGACCTGGGACACCTATGGTCCTGCGCCAGAACTGGGCACCGATATTGCGAAGTAGGGTTCGGTTTGGAAAATAACCTTTCCTTGGGCGCCGCACGAACGGGAACTGTTTAAAATAAGTTTTTATTGAACGAGAGCGTAACAGCAATGCGCAATGGGATGGCCGGCTGTAAATACGCCAACGAAAAAAAAAGAGTGAAATGGAGTGGAGGGTTTAGTCTAATTGGCTCATTTTCTCCCCACTATATGGTTATGATTCACGTTTTGGCCATAAAAAAGCAACAACAAAAGCAGGGAACACAGGGCGAAGGAGAAATTCCTGCCAATCCTAACGGGTCGAGCAGAAGTTTCAGTAAGGTTTATACGTGCGGACAGCTCTCACCACATGCACTTCCAAACCGCACATTATCCGTTAGAGCCTGGTGCGGCAGACGGCGCAAGAAGCAGAAACATATGCCTCCAATGTGCAGAGGGGCCCTGGGGTGGGCCCTGCCCTGGGCCCGTCGGCTGCCAGCTGACCCCGCAGGTAGCCCCCTCGGGTGCTGAAAGAGCCCTCTACCTGTTTGTACCCAGGGCACGCTCCCTCCGAGTTCTTACAACTTTGCATGGACAATATTTGCAAACCAATTTATTTTGATAGCAACTCATACAAGGATCCTGGGTAAACTAGACACATTGCAGATAATAAATTCCTAACCATGCTGCACCTCTTTCTGCTAATTGAAGAAAACTGTTTCTCTCTTTCTTTATGCGATGTTATCCATCTTAAGGGGAGGGAACGGATTTCCCTAGCAACCCAGATGTATCCATGCGAAAGACGGAAACTGAGGATTCTGCTCATTATTTGATAAAAACTCTGCCCTCACCTGCCCACTGTAAGCCACATGTTTACAGGAGCTTTCAGCCACAAACCAGCAGGTGCACGGGTGACGACCCTGTGGGTTATCATGCTGGACGGGGACGGGGACGGGGACGGACAGTCAAACCGGGATGGTCGATTAATGACCCAGGGTGGCTGATTCATTCTCAATAAAGTCACGGCGGCTGATCTGTGATCAAACTGATTGTGGTCCGGGGGATGTGGGCGCAGCTACGAGCACGGAAAAGTCTCTGTGCTGCTACCACACCCTCTCACACCCTCTCACACCCTCTCACACCCTCTCACACCCTCTCACACCCTCTCACATCCTCTCACACCCTCTCACACCCTCTCACACCCTCTCACACCCTCTCACATCCTCTCACACCCTCTCGCACCCTCTCACATCTCACCAGGCGGAGAGTGGAGGCCAAGGGCCGAGGTGGCTGGCGTAATTTTGTTTGCCGTTGCAATTTCCCGAGGTTGGAGGCTCTGAGGAAAATCTTAGGCTAATCTCTGATGGGAAAAAAACAAAACTGCTGAATCGGTGCGGCTGTTCCGTCTGTTGGCCCTGGCAACCCAAGTCTGCATTGCAGTCTAATGTAGGTGATAACACAATAACCCATTATTAAATTCCCAACATCTACTCCAGTAATAAGGACAGCCCTTTTTAAATATGTAAATTCATTCAGAGGCACAGCGGGAGAATCTGAATAAATCCTTCCCGTTTGTGAGCTGCTGAAAAGAGAGGGGGATTTACTCATTCTCCTTCGCAAAAAATAACAAAAAAAACAATAAAAAAAACATACAAAGAGGACATTTAAAACAATAATTTCACTCATTTAAATAACTTTGTTTTTTTCCCTCCCAGAATAATGTCCTAAATAAGGGAATTAAAGGGGTTTTTTTCTGTAGTAACAGTGATGGTTTGAGGTTTCCAGGGTTCTACATCTGGTGCTGCATCGATTCAAGGTATCCATATTAGGGTAACTAAACAAATACAGTGCCTAGCCAGCAAGGCTGAACATGCACGTCTAGTTTTCCTTATAGAGACCGATGATGGAAGACGTTTATAGTCCACACTGGCAGTTCCTATGAGGCCTCTTTATAAAGCAGAACCACAAGGTCCTGGTCCAGAACACCTCCAGACCCAAAAGCCTACACTTAGCCATGCACTTATTGCATTTCTATGTGGAATTAAGCGTTAAAAGAATCCGATTAGACGGAGCGTGTTATCCACGTCAGTCAAATGCCATACTGTTTGTCATTTTATGTTCATGATACTGGTACTAATTCTCAATAATAACGGTAGTATTGTGATAAATAATATAATAATAATAATATTGTAATACATCTAAAGAGTGATTTTTCTGGTTGCCAAAGTTTTCATTAGGCTTATTTTATGCAATTTTTCTATGACCAGAGAGAGCTAACAATCTGTAAACATATTTGTGTTGAAGAGGAAACACACACACACACGTTATATATAATCTATATAATAAATGCACAGGCCAGTTGATGAGGAGTTGTGAAAGATTTCACGGACGCAGAGTGAAACAGGTTATAAATGAAGACTATAAATATAAATGACACAAAGCCACATAAGAAGGCGGTGATTAGGCATTCCTGTGGCAGTGTTTTTTAATGGCTCCTTGTTTCGTTATAGTTCTGCCCCCCCCCCCCATGAACGCCGCCCAGCTGGTGTAAGATACACAGATACAGGTCACAAAACAATCCCCAGTAAGTTCTAAGTAGTATAAATTATGTACATGTAAAATGTAGTGGGTCTGAAGACTATTTTTTTGTACAAAACGAACATGGCGTATCACCCACAGAAAACCGGGCGATCCTCGTTCTCCTTCCCACCTCACATGAAACTTTTAAAGGACCCTATCTGCCAGTAACAAGTATGATATTTTTGGTGACACCTGGGAGGCAGTATTACCAAGTTACTGTAAGATTGGAGCAAAAAACACTGCTTTCACACGATCGTGACCATCTGGTCTCTCCCTTAAGCGCCACTCTGGGCTGCTGTGACACTGATATCTTTTTATATTGTGTATACGAGTAAAATAATAGGTAGGGGTAAACGGCCTATGGGACTTTTAGTCCCAAGTTGGTAAAGTCACAGAAAGAATAAAAATCGAACAGCAAAAATAAATAAATCTTGATTCTTTTAACAGCACATATAAGACA
>JAOYSI010001755.1:0-16774 GCA_025775065.1 Hiodon alosoides | reverse complement strand
TATATATATACACACTACATATTGCCGATATAAAAATTGAATAATGAAATATTATCAGGAGGGTTTAGATTTAAAGGGTTGGGATCTTAATATTAACATATTTTTGGATAGATTTAATTCAGCATTCTTTTCAAATCTAGCTTTGATATTTAGACCACACGCCAACGTATCTAATTTCTAACTTCAGACTAGAAGACGTTTCTATAATTCTATTTGTAATATTTTGCCTTCTTCACAATTAGTGACGATATGTGTAATGGCTATAGTTCTGCTGTCCGAAACGTCGCTTTGCCAAGGCAATGTAAGATGGAGAAACGCTATGGGAAAACAGACGTGGGCATGGCATTATCTCCAACCGCAGAACCGCAATAAGCAGTTTCATCGACTTACATTTAAAACAGTAGCCATGCTTGCACGATTGTCTACTGAAGATCAATGTTTAATAGTCAGTAGCGTTATGCTCAAAAAATTGAAAACCCTAAACTCAAGGGCAAGGCAAGAAGAACAATAGCATCTCCCTCCGTCCCCCAACCCCGCCTCCCTGCTTTTCAACCCGGCTGCATCACATACTTACCCTCGCTGGCCAATGTGGGTATCCCTTCATTTTAGCAAAAACCAGATCTCCAGCGTTATACTCCCGAGACCGGGGCTAGCCATTATTGATATATACTACACGTTTATGTAATATTAATGTATTTTTCACCAGTCCCTAAACCAGGGGAATTTATCGGTCAGTGTTTTGATAACAAGACTGCACCAATTATTTTATTAATTTAATTCAATAAAAATAGAATAGGCCTAGGACTATCCCCACTTTCTATTTTACAAACCGTACAATATATATTTAGCACAAAAAACGGCACAAAATGAGGTTACAGTCGTCGCACAATGCTATAAACGTGGTCCTCGTAGGCTTTGCTTTTTTGCCACAGTGTGAACCCAAAAAAGCAAAAGATTCATTTCAAACTCCAAGCTTCAGAACACCGAAAATGAAATCCCCCCATCCACGGAATAATGTTTCGGGAACGGACCGTCATCATTTATAGACTTTTACTCTAATATTCTTGAATTTGATTGAGTAATATAGGCCTAATCAGAATAAATAAATAAACTTTATTAAAATATATTTTTTCATTTTTTAAATTACAGACTAGGGTCAATGTTTCTTGAATTGTAAAATGATTGTTTGCTTTAAAAAATAGTTTTTATTTAGTTTATTCATTGTCGATAATTGGTTTCGGATTACTTATTCTTAAAATAGGAAAGTGGAGTTGACAATCGGAATTTCTTAAGATAGGAAAGTGGATAAAAAAATATTTCCATAGCCTCGTAACTGCTATACAATTTTATTTAGGTCATTTTAATTTAATTTCCTGACTAAAAATTGTGGAAAATATGATCGAAACCAGGGGGAAACGATGTGAGTGTATTGCTTAAAACCACAGTCCTATTCTCTGAGAAACTAGTATAGTATCGTGTCATTTGTTTTAGAGAACTTTTTTTTTAAGCGTTCAATTTCTTAAATCGCATCTAAAAAATATTGAAATACGCTACCACGTATATTCCTTTTATACAATATTAGAGCTCACGATCACTCGAACCTGAACGCATTTATTCATTTCGCGTATTAAATATTCACAACTGAAAAACTATAGTATGTGTAATGAAACATGACCGGTGCTAATGAACCAGAGTACTTAGACCATGCTTTTGAGATTCTCCTTACGGAGATAAGTGAAATTACCGGGGAGCTTTCATGTTTTGTCAACTTTTCCCCGATAGGGGGCACACAAAGCACATTTAACAGTTTTGGATCCTGTGAAACTGAGTTGCTGGTTTATGTTAGCCTTATTTAAGATTTTTACGTGTAAATAGTCCAAAAATAAGTTTGATAGTGAGCATAAGATATGAACATAATATCGCACAGAAATCTCACAATATTTTGTAAAGTTCACGTGTAGATGTGTGTGGATGATTACCATATGAATTGCATTATTACATTTTTTAAATCGAGTTCCTTCGCCGACCCTTTTACCTGGGTGAAGTCTGTAAAACATGTCAAAAAGAAAAGGAAGCACAATTAAACTTTATGTGCAGTTTTACAAATATATATATATTTTTTAAAAACATATAGTTTGCCTTATCATTTCATGGGAAATATAAAACTCTCAATTTAACAGCTTCCTTATAAAAAACAAATGAATGGGAGGCTGCAGTTCTGTTTCCTTCAGGTTTATTCTAAAGCTCTGCGTCCCTGATAATTTTTTTTCTTTCTCCTCTATCAAAATCACCCACAGACCATCTGCCCCGTATGTGCCCACCAAACATCCCATGATGTTCTCTCATCAGCAAGGACCCGCGAACAATCCATTCGCTCTTCAGATCTGCACTCCCCCACAGCCCCAGTCCTTCACGTGGGATCCCATATCAGTGGATCAGAAGGACTTCTGAGAGGGGCGCGTGGAACACAACGAGCCCGCTGTTCACTGTAGGGAAAACGCAGCAGATAGCCTCTTTACACGACTCGTGTCCTGCAGTGAATCGGCAGGGGTAAAGTGAAGGCCAGGACCTTCACAGATAAAAAAAAAATCTTTCAAACGTACTTCACTTTTGGAGGTTTTCGCTCAGAACTCCGTGTTCACGCTGTGAATTAGAATGCATGCCGTAAGCAGGACCGACGGAAATAGCAACCCTAACGCTTAAGAGGGGCACCAGATCACCCAAGCACTGGTAAATGATCTGGCTTGTCATTAGGGTCTGCTTTTTAATATTTTAAGTGGTGATGAATAGCTCTGTACAAATGGAAAATACAGCGGTGGGTTGACTAACTGGCGAGTAATAAAATGCTTTTAGTTGCAGATGATTTTGAGCGGGAAGGCGTGTGGCCGTAGTGGGTTTTTTTTTTTTTTTTTTGCTACGATTTGCGGCTATCTTTTACTTTCCTTCCCATTTTAACTCCCATAACCCCTTGCAGCAATGCGGAGAATTGTCCCCAGACCTGGTAAATAAACGACTAGCTCATTATTTAAATAAATGTGTAAATCACTGCACACTCTGTAATTATGCAGATTTGTTGTAGAGGCTCATTAGACTGTGTGCCATTCCCAGGACTCTAACACATCTGTGTTATGCTGTCAGTGCTAACCTGCTTGTGTTTGTGTGCAGAGAAGGCAGATGCCGGGGTCAGCAGGGACATGACCTCAGTTCAACCCCCAGGTCACCAGCACTACCACACAAAACACATGTTGAAATAAATAAGAAAACACCAACACAGAGGAAACTGGATGACTTGGTTGCCGTTTGGGTTTTTTTTTTTGTCTTTGTTGTTTAAAAAAAAACAAAAAAACCCCCCAAAGGAACCCTTTCTCAGTGTGCACTTATTAAAGCAGAAAGAACCTGTAGCCGCTCTTGAACTCTCTGTTAAACGCTTAGAGGGGAATTGGTTAACTTTATCTTGAGTGTTAAGTGAGTGTAGACTTTTTATCCATGTTTTGTCTGCAACAGTTGAGTATATATAAAAAAAAAAACCAAGCCCATTAGAAGTACATTTCTAAAACACTAATGAGAGACATTTCACTGTCATCGGTCTTGTAAAGCTTTCTCTAGATTCAGTGCACTATACAGAAGAAACAAACAAGAAAAACTTGCAAACGTATGGCTTTTTATTTAGCATGAATGAATACTTTTACAACAAATCAAAACATCAGAATAGAACGTGATGTTCTTTACGCATCTCGACAAAGAAATCTGTACTTATTTTAGCCCACTTTAATAAAATAAAAAATAAAAATGAGATGCACAAAACAAGAGAAAGTGAAGTCTAATGGAGAATTAGTCTGAGGAGTGCTTTTCAGCTATGCGTTTCATCGATGACCACTTCCAACATCCAATATCCGGTACAGTGTCAGGTTTGTTTGTTCCGTTTTGGTTTCTTTGAGAGTATAAATGATTCTATCCACAAAATGTACACAGAAATAAATGTTTGCTGTGCTAAGCCCATGTGCTGTGGGCCCTGTTCACAAATAGCCTTTTAATGCAATTTTCCCGTTTTATTTCACAGCGGCTTGTTTAAAAGGCGTAGTAATAACCGTTGCCCACGCCCAAAGCCTCCCATAACTTTTTCTGATTTACGAATTATAATAGCACTCTAAATTGCTTAAATGTTTGCAATGGGTGTGACACGTAGCAAATCCATTTACAATACTTAAACGCTTGAGATAATCTGAAGACAATTATAATGAAAATTATGCCCACTTGTTTATAAAAAAGAGCTTGAAAAATATACAATTCTTTGAATAATTTACAGTGTGCAGTTTGAACAGAGCCCAAGCCCACCTATTACGTTAGTCCTGTTGCATTTCCAGAGCGCTTGAATACGTCTCAAATAGCCTAAAACAGACTGTTTAATACTGCTTACCTTTTTACACACCTCATTACACATAAATCTTTGGTGAACTTTAGCCTTCTGAACGACAACGACACAAAAAACGTCCACAACAGGAAACAAGAAAATTAAAAGCAAGAATGAATGAAAAAAAAAAAAAGATTTATACAACACCATACAATAATTTACTCGGCAAGCACACAGCACAATTTTTTCAAATCAAGATTTTTAGGATCCAGAAGTGGCACAAACCTGAAACTTCACAGCTGCTTCTACAGGAGCAACACTGCGCAGGATTAACACTGCGCAGGAGCAACACTGCGCAGGAGCAACACTGTGGTTCACATGAGAGCAGACATCAGATCAACAAAAATATGTTGAATATTTCTCTGGGTACGTCTGCGGTTGAAATGCAAATTGGACACAAAGTGAACACTGTAGTAGTATGTTTGGTTAGAGCACGCTCTCCACGTGATCCGACTCGGTCTGTATGATGCATACACGTAAGTCAGCCAATGTCTCATCGTATCATAAGTGCATAGAAATAAAAATTAAACGGTTAGTAGTATAACTTTTCGTGTTAGAGAGAATCTTACGTACTTATTTCTACAGAGAGGGAAAAAAAAAATTGATATTAATTAAAGATGCAAATTCACAACCGGACAGACTTGATCAGTCTCGAGGTACTTGTAAATCACTTCCGTTTAGCATGTGTAGAAGTGTGCGTTCCAGGGGGTTGGGAGGTTTCTTCTCAATGCAGTAATTGATCTTGTAAACGTGATCTTGTAAACGTGATCTTGTAAACGCGTCACATCCGTGCACTCAAAGCATTTCTGACAACCAGTTGTGAAACCATTTTAATAAAACGTGTTTCAACATTTCAGTTTTTCTCTTTTTTTCCTAAACTCCAGCTGAATTTATCAGTGTATCAACTCCCAGTAACTCATATTCCCCACTTATCTTTATCAAAAAAACCAACATTAAATTTTGACTGAAATTGTAAGGACACTGAAAACACTGTGAAAGAGAGTAGTCCTTCACTGCCCTGATAGCACTGATGCGTAACCTCAGAGAAGTGGAATGTAACATCTGTACCAAGTATAAATTAAGCGCTATCAAAATAATAAAGATGTGATCCAACAAATGTACTTCACGGCCATAGAAGAAAAAAACACCTTTCATCGACATAACACTTTTTTCCCCACAAAGTTCATACCTGTAAATATAGTTTTTGCCATTAAAATTATTTTTTTTTTAGACAAATCAAGTAAGTAAACTGATGACCGATCAGAAAGGTACACCCAAGCTACTCCTGGTCGTGAACCGTGGTCGCGGTCAAGTTCCTGTGTAAGTTTGGGTTCTGGCTGTGTCTGTTTCGACTCCTCACGGAAGAGAAGGTGGTGTCGCACCCAGGAACTTTACACTTGTGCAGCAAGCGCAGGTGGACCGTTTTGTAATGAGCCCGGAAGGTGCCCTTGTTGCTGTACACCTTCTGGCAGAGGTGGCACGTTATGGGCGAGCCGCTCTGGAGGTGCTGGGTCAGACAGCCGCCGGCCCGCTCGGTCGAGTTCGGGTGCGCTCCCTCTTTGGGCGCCACGCCCATCCCGTCACAGCTTTCGTCGCTGTCGTCCATGGGCCCGCCCCCCTCCTCGCTGCCCCCGTCAGAGTCCCAGGACCGCACGCTGCCTCCTGACTTGGAGGCGGAAGTGGTGCTGAGGTCCAACACGGCCTCGTCCTCCACGCCACTCTCCGAGGCCAGCCCTGAGCTGCTTACGGCCGTCTTGCTCATGGGATACACCAGGCCCATTCTATTGTTCCCTTTAAAGATCACAGAGGTCTGCCCGATGGGGTCCTTGAGGGGAAAGTCCTGCAGAAATTCATTAGCCATATCTCGGCAGAGAGAGGAGGTGGGGCAGATTGTGCTTGACGTCCCATAGTGATCTTTGGTCAACAGCTTGTGGTGGAGGTTCAGGTTTGCGCTGTGCCTAAAGGGGGTTACAGAAATGGGAAAGTGACAAAAATGACCTGATGGAATACATTTCAGGTGGTACAGGCGCGCGTGTTTGTGTCGTCTAACACTCTGCGTGTGGCTGCCAGCTCACCTGTCTCTGCTTCTCCGGGACGGAAATGCAGCGTTACAGCCAGCCACAGTGCACATGTGCACCTCCTTCAGGTGCACGTTTCGGTAGTGCATTTTCACGCTGTATGGGTTTTTGAAAGTTTTGTTGCAGATCTCACAGTGATGGGGCGAGTCCTCTTTGTCGGGGTAGACTGCCGCAGGGTCCGTCGGGGGGAAGGCGTTGTTGTAGTCCTCTGCGCACACCTCGGGGGACGCCGCGCTGTTAATAAATATCCCAAACAAACCCCCATTGGTGGCTCTGCGCTCGCTCTCTGTACAGGGCGGACTCCGCGACCGCTGGACGCCCTCGTCCTCGGGCCCCGCTAGCGCGCAGACGAGACCGTGCTGTTCTTTCGGTTTGGCGTCAGGAGGAGACGCACATGTGATCACACCTCCCTCCAGCATGCGGTTCGACCCCAAATCCGCCGCGCGGCAATACCTGCCCTCCGCCTCCCTGTTAATGCACAGCTCTACGCTGGATCCGAAACCCGCGTGCTTCTCCAGGGCCGGGGGACTCTCCCCGTCAACGGGCTGAATCACAGCGACTCCGTCTCCCTCCGCATCGTCGCCCAATCGGTTCTCGCACGCGTAGCTGCCGCCGTCAGACTCCCCTTTGTCCCTGGCGGGGAAGGGGATCTCGTCGTCCGACCCGCTGTCCTGCGACGGACCCTCCTCCGTCCTCATCACCTCCTTCTCGATTTTAATGGGCATGCTGGATTTGCGAGATTTCTTCTTTGGTACCGGATCGCAGGAAGGCTCCGTGGCCGCGGGCTTGACGGGAACGGATGAAGAGATCAGAGGTAAAGAGGGCAGGGTGCTGGGAGTGTTGGCCAACTCAGCCGGAGAGACCAGGCTGCGGTAGAACGGCAGGACGGGCTGCACCGTCTTCAGGTTGGGGAAGAGTATCCCGCTCTGGCTGATGTTGGGGAAACTGCCCAGCAGCTTGGAGTCGGCATAGCCGGAGAGCTGCCGGCAGTCCGGGGCGGGGACGGGGCCCAGGTCCAGCCGGCGCTCCCCATCCGACGCCTCGTCCGCCGACAGGCTGCTCCGCAGGTCCTTGTCGCGGTTGTTGCGGTTCATGGGCATGTGCAGGCGGGGGTTGGGGTTGGCGCTGTGCCGGTTGCGGCTGCGCAGCGAGCTGAAGACCATGTTGCAGCCCTCGATGGTGCACTTGTGCTTGATCTTCAGGTGCACGGCGTTGTAGTGGATCTTCAGCGTCCCCTTGTCGTAGAAGGTCTTCTCACAGGCGCTGCAGAACACGCGTCCCTTCTTCAGCCCACCGCCGCTCCTCTCCAGGGACCTCATCTTGCTCTCGGGGGAGATCTGGGTAACGTCGGAACTCATGGAGGGCGTGCAGGGCGTGGAGGGGGCGTCCGAATAGTTGTCGCTGGTGGGGAAGTCCTCGGGCTCCACTTTGGTGGCGGCGGCGCACTCCGAGGGGTGGTCGCTCCTCTCCATGTCGGAGACGAAGGAGGCGGAGCGGGAGCTGAGCTGGTTGATCTCTGGGGCGGGGTTCGAGTCCTCGGCCCGGCCGCGCTGCTCCGACCCCTGATCCAGCTCCAGGCCCAGCCGGAAAGCCCCCGGGGAGGAGCCCAGGAGGGGGGCAGGGACTGAACTCAGGAACTGGAAGGGCAGCATGAAAGCCATGTTGTTGATGAAGTTCTCAAAGTGATGCACGTTGCCGGTGTTCAGCTTCTCTGTTTTGGCGGGAAGGCTGGGGCCTCGCTGGGTGCTGTTCTCTATGAAGGCTCGGATGTCGGAGTTAGTTCGGGTGCTGGGCACAATGACGGCCTGCCCCTCTTTGTCCTGGATGGCCATGAGCTCAACGATAGATTTGGTCTCCCCGAAACGTAGGAACTGCTGCAGAGTCAATATCTCCTCCTCAAAGGTCATGATGGTCCAGCGGTCCAGCACTTTTCCAGTCACATCCTGGTGAATGAAAAACATGGGATTCCATTTAACTTGCATTCAATCGCAATGGAAAAACTAATTCCAGGTCCAAACAAATTCAACATTCTTCCTTATTTCTCGTTTTAAGATGGCTAAATGATTACACATATGCCGTTTATGAACTAAGAGGAAAATAAATAAATAAATAAATAAAATAATTCTGCGTTATTGTTCCACCCTTGTCTTAATTTTTCCTCATGTAGAGCATGTGGATTTTCCCAATCCAAGCCCAATTGCGTGTGAGAGGGGGTGAGCCAGATTAGAGGGGCGAGCAATTCCCATTGATCCTGCGACCGTCCTTGTCAGCTCGCTCGTAATTACACATGAGCTGCCCGTCTTTGAAAATCGAGCCGTAACTTCATGCCATAACCATGTTAAATATTTCATCATACGGCATTCATCTGGTGGCCTGTTGAGAATTTTGATTTTACATTCACTATTAGGGGAACTAACATGAATTAAATGCAACAACCTGAATTCCTGATGTTCTGCTAATAGCTGCTACCACGGAGGTCAATCCAACGGCGAGTAATATAGAGTAATATTCGATGAGTGCGAAATCAGCTAGGATGTAGCGGACGCCTCACAACAGGTGCTGTATTTGACACACTGCGGTAACGCTGAGGGTGGAGGAGCGCACCTGCAGCACGTATCCCCTGATGTAGTCCTGGAGCGTCCAGTCCAGCGCGTTGAGGATCTGGGTGACTTCCTCCTGCTTGAGAACGCTGAAGAGGCGGTCCAGCAGGATTTTCAGTCGCACAGGGATCGCCTGAGTCCCATACAGCATCAGACTGCAGATGTCAAAGACCACATTGGAGTGGACAATTTCCACCTGGCTGCCTTGGTACATGTGATGCACCTTCAGCTTACTCAGAGCTGCAGACGGGGGGGCAGAGAGATTCACAGCGAGTTAAGACATACGCAGGGCGCGTGGACGAAAACAGGTTTTGGGGTGAAAACCAAAAAAAACAAATGGCCATTCAAAATGTATCAAGATCCCCTCAGTGATGTCACGCAATGCATCTGACACACTGGACAAATCACTTTTAAAAACAATTCACAATTCACAATTCAATTCAATTGAAACAATTCACAATTCAATTCAATTGAAACAATTCACACTAGGAAATCTAATCGATGCATTTTTATCAGTAGTTTAACAGCAGTGACTGTCCCACACTCACCGTGTGCCACCCATCCATGCTTACAATGTTCACACTGTCGCCGCTTCAACTTCCCAGGCTTGTAACTCTCACAGTTGCAGTTTACCAACGTGCAGCAAATAGCCTGTCAAAAGAGACGGCTACTTTAAATCAGAAATGGTGGAGCACGTGTGGCTTGGAAAAACAAGGAGCAATCTCTCAAAAAAGAGTCGAATTACAGTGAATGCATTGCGCAACGCACGGTTCTGTTTCACGGAAACAACAGTAAGTATCTGATATTTAATTGCACACACGGAGAAAGAAAAAACTGTCTTGCATTTATTATTCCACTGTAGTAAGGCAGGAGTATAAACACATTTTGTGTTCTTTCCCAGCCAACGGGTGGTATTCTCAGCTCGTTTCGACGCAGCAAGCTTTTCATCAAAGAAGTGAACCTATAGACCATCAAACCAGAAGGAAAAAATGTATGTATTATTAAAGTCTACTGTGCATTGTGAAGCTTTTTAATTAATCAATCACTGACAACTGATCCATCTATCAAGAGATCGGTGAGCGTCTTTTATGAATAAATGCAGAGACTACCCGTCCACTTCTTACACCCTGCTAGATCAAAATAATCCCAGAGAACTCTGGAAGCGGTCAACTGTCTCGAGATTAAATAACTCATCATTTTATTTTATTTTTTCAAAGCCGCGCAGAAAAGCGAGGGGTTGTGTTTACTGGAGCACTCTGGAGCATGCCAAATGAGACTTGTCTCTGGTGGGAGTTGGATGGAGAGCGGCTCCACGCCTCGGGCCCATTCCAGGCACGCTCATCAACAGCAACAACAAGGACTCCGTCGCGCTGGCCTCCACACACCTGCACCACCACGTCTGTTTGAAGAAATCAAAGCTCCAGGCATTTACCTGCCAGACGTCATTTCATGGTGTGTGTGGCGCTTTTCTGTTCACCTAATGGAGCTCTAAACTCTCAGGACAAGCGCCAGATATGGTGCTCATCATCATCATGACTGCTGCTGTGGCGGCGGCCACTCTATATTGGCCTGGGATCAGCCTAATGGACTCATCTGCTCCTATCCAGAGACGCAGTAGTCCTGCTCGAGCCTATATACAGGCCCCTTAAGAAGCTGTGTGTTCCGTAAACGATCTGAAAACAGGAAATAGCATCCGATGCTCTTTTTAACCCAGATGCCCTAATGAATTCAGTTTTGTTTTTGTTTGTTAAAATAATATGTTGACACATATGTTGCATGGAGAATGGCCTTTATGAATGAGAATAGACACCGCAGAGATGTACTTTCCTACAGAGGGCAGGGTTGCACTCTGACACACCATTCACCCATTCACATCCAGGCAGGAAGTACGCTTCAGCACTTCTGTGGGGAGCAGGTGGGGCCGGGCAGTAAAATGACAGAGAATCTACCAGGGAACACACATACGGACTTTCGCCTTTTATGTCTAGCAATGTCAGATCAGAGGATAAACCATGTTGAAGTGGATCACATCTTCCTTTGCTTCTGCCGACAGCCCAGAAAAAGGGAAACAAATCAAGCTGGGAATCTGTGTTGCTATATCAACTTGCTTTTTTTTTTTTTTTAATGCACGCAGAATGTACACTATCTGTTAGAAAAGATAACTTAGAATTTACAAATATTTATGGAAATTTAAGTAATTTCAGGGCCAGGTAACACAAATCAGCCAATACTGCCCGATACCGGCATTTTCATACCATATATATTTATTAAACAAAATGATTAAATGAACATATGCTTTTAAGCAGGCAATTTACTTTTTGTTTTAATTTAAATGCTAATTAAAATTTAATTAAATTTTAAAATTTTGCAGTAGCAATTTAAAAAAATGCTTATCATAATCACCAATTACATTAAATTTAATTCAATATTAAGAAACCTAATTTCAGTGGAGGGAAATAATTGATTTAAATAAAATTACAAGTTATATTAAAACTTACGACAAATATGATGTTGTTTTCAAACAAACCAGACGTGATAACCCACGAAGTTCCTTTTGTTGCTGTTGCAGGGTATTAAAAATGAACGCCTCGTAAATCCTACACGCAGGAGGAGCCCTCGAACATATGCCCCAGTCTGCTCTGATTGTATATACATATTTCTAATCAAATGCGACTCTTACTTGTGTAATTACCGGAAATACTTCAATGCCGACTTCGCTGTACTGGCAAACCACCTGATTTTCATTTAAAAGAATAAAGTGATGTGTAAAACCATGCGTCTCAAGGCTGCTAAATCCCATAATTATCAGGCACAAAACAAGCACGGTCCAATTATCGTAATCCCATTACACACACACAGTTCCTCCGCTGTTCCATTTAATATACATCTCAATCAGTTTGAACAGAAACAGAGGGCTGGGAAAACCACTGCTCACTGTCTGCTGATTCGTGTCCTAATTAGCTATTCATTTAACGAACTTGAGCAAATGCTACTTTAGCGTTTCCACAAAATCCAACCATGTAGTTCTCTTATACAATAACCATTTAAAAAAATACATTATAGACTGATATAAGTAAGAACCGGTAACTTTACTGAAAATCTCTCTACACGTTCGGGACATCGTAAACAAAACTTATAAGATTTGAATTTATGCGATATAAAAACTTACATGGACAAAAAAAAAACTTTTTTTCAGATCGTTACTTGTAACAGAAACATATGCTTCAGTTACACTGATCTCTGTCGTGAAGAGGAGCAACGGCAGCTGACAATTTAACATGTGTTAAAAAGTGGAGCGGCCATCCATCTGCATGCCTTTTTATTAGGCAGCGTTAACTTAATGGGTTCCGTCATCTTGAACGACTTCTGATATTTAAAGGAAACATTTGAGCTTTTAACACAAAGAAAACCCTCTCATAGCAACAGCACACAAGTAATTAATGGACTTTATGTAAACTCAAGTAGCCTAGATTTAAAACGCCCCCGCCACTTTTTTTTTTTTTTGCAGGCAGAGGTTTAAAAATATAAAATAAAATAAAAAAACATTAATATTAACACTCCTGTTGAAAAAGAGCACCACATGCTTCCTCGCCACAATTAGTTTTGTAAACTAATAAATAAAATGACTGAAAATATTTTTTCTGGATTTTGGTTAGGCTGCAAACGCCGTCCCTGGGGTCCTGGGTATTATATTTCCTGACCTGAGAAACGTAAAGCAGATGTTCGGAGAGACGCTTTCTTCAGGAGGATTTGGTGTGGACAACGTTCACCGGACTTTTTTCCACAACCTCTACGTTTTAAATGTAACATAAACCCTGCATTCTCTTTGAAAAGCCACAGCTCTGAAATAAAATTAATTGTGATTAATTTTTCTTCTTTAAAAAAGGTTTATCCCGTTTTGTTAAGAAAACGTTGTGCTTGAATATAAAATAAATAATTAATTCCTGGAAAAAAAAATGTTTTATATGAATAAATTACTTACTTCACGCAGAAATATTTGGAAAATGGACACAGCGGTGACATCAAAATTAATCTAAATTTTACTAGTGAAACCATAACAGTAAATCCAGTATTCACTCTCGATTGAATTACTATAATAATATCTAATCATAATGTATTCATAAGGACCAAAAAAAAGGGTAATTTTAAAACATTTGTTACCATTACGTTTGAACACTGTTTGAACTGAGTACTGATTCCTAATCAGTTGGGCTAAATGCGCTGTACTTCACAGTGACGGTTTTCTAATTCCATGCGTCTAAAGTAGTTACAATTCAATAAGGCTGCAGACTTATTTCAGTTCGTAGTCATTTGTTCCAATTAAATGCTCCTTAGCTGCAGTTTGAAAAGAAAATGAAGCCAGGTTCTCCAGGAGGGCTGGCTGACATGATCTGAGCGAACCAGCTGGGGGAGTTGGGGAAGGCAGCATACCATAAAGACCAGACCTGAGTGATAACATGCGTCTGTAGGGGGAGGATTTCTGGTGCAAGTCAACCACCACACTCACACACACACACTCACACACCACACGCCACACTGACACGCCACACTCACACTCACTGACACACACACACACCACACTTACACGCCACACTGACACTCACTGACACACACACACACACCACACTCACACTCCACACTGACACACACACCCACACTCTCACTCACACACCACACACACACACACACTCACACACCACACGCCACACTGACACGCCACACACACACACTCACTCACTCACTGACACTCACTGACACACTCACACACCACACACACACTCGCGTGCGCGCCATAAACATTTTTTTTTTAAACACGATTCTCAACACACCCTGGTGCTAAGCAGGGACCACACCTTTCCAGAAAGCAGACCACCAGTGATACAGCACAGGGCATTTAAAAATAAATACAAAAAAATGACCACAGGCCACTTTCTAGTCAATAAACCAATAAACCAATGTAGAACACGTGTGGAGTGTATCAGCCAGGCTAGTAAAAGCGCTTGCACAGACAGTACAGGTATGTACCACAGCCTCAGTGACAAACAGCCATCACTGCTGGTGTGCTCTCTGTGTTTGAACTGAGTGTGAGTCTGTGAGTGAAGAATTCCAGCATGCCACTTACTTAACCCTCACTTTTGTCACCAAAAGGGTTACAGACACAACATCCCAAAAGATTTCCTGGCTCTTAATGTAAACCCTGCATCATATATATATATATATATATATATATATATATATAATGCTATTCTCATTATTAGACTCAACAGCCATTGTGGAGAACTAGAAGGCGTGAAAGGGCTAAACCAGCTGCTGGCTAACAGGCAGCGAGTATTGAACAGACTTAGCCAAATAATTTACAGCAGAATAAATCAATTCCGAGAAGCCTGATACGGCCTGCCCAGCTAAGCCACACCTTTAGCCCTGGTCCTGACGGAAAGAAAAATCTAATGAAAAGAAGAAGACAAAGATGTGATCTTGTTTTGGAGCCCTCCCTCGACAGCCAGAAGAAATTGTTGATACAGAACTAAGGCGGAGGATTTCTATGGTAACTGAAAATTGAAAATTGAAAATTGACACAATTTAGAATGCCAGTAGAAAAAAAAATGCATACAAATTAAACCACTAAAAAAAACCTTTAAAACAAATCTAAACTAACATAAATCCTCACATACCGGACACATCCTCACCAAACAATCTACAACAGTTGAGACGAGCAGTAAATCTCTGAGACCGTCTTTGAGGCTAATTATAAGCACGTGTTCTCAGTAGTGTGCATATTAACAGTCACTGTGCTGCCTTAAGTGATTCAACGTGTAGGGAACCGCGGAGAAACCCTGAAAGTACGAGGCTGGCATCAATGACAGCCTCTTCCACATTAATACCTAAATTCTCAGCGCAGGTCACCGGAGCCTGAAAATCACAAACCCTGGGGGCATCTTTAACTTTGCACACACATTATTCCAATTACAGCACACGTTGCAGTAATGACATGTGAATCAGGAGAAGTTGTGCTACGCAGAGTGGAAAATCAACACCTGCTTAAAGTGTCATTTATGAATTAGGGATTCATTTCCTGCTTTAAAATATTCCTTATGCTTTAAATGTATTCATTAGGACACTGCCAAAACAGTGTTTTTGATGGACAGTTTAGCGCATATACAGAAGTTGCAGATAAATTAATACATTGTAACATATATGCTCTACAAGGAAAGGATAATTGGCGACAGATGTAACTGTAATAAAAGCTGATATAGTAATTTAAAACTTTGGTGCTTAAAACAAGATTCAGCATTTTAAAGTTTAAACTGGTTTCCCCATTATGTAGATTAAAGCTGTAAAGCAGATGAAATTTATCCAAAACCACTCTTGAATGGCAAACTGTTTTCAGCCCACGTACTTGTAATTGTCATACAAAAAAATCTAATCTTTCCCCTAAGTTAGGAGAACCTGGTGATTGACAGCGTGTTTACCTAGCCCGCTGACCAGGCAGTAACATTTCATATAAAGAAATGGGAAGTTCCCCAACTGTGGACAAGACGAGAACCTGTGAGAACGAGAACCTGCCCAGGATGAGAGACGGAAATTAATATTATATACCGTGTGACACCTTACCGTGTGAACTATTTTTTTATAGGCATTTAAAAATCATTAAAACTTATTTAAAAAATTTTACATTTTTTTTTTTTTTTTACAAAAATTTAAATTAATGTTATCTTAATCCAAAATGCTTCTTTATTTTGCCATTACAATAGAAGAATTTAAAAACAGCTAGTTCGACACAGGAGAACATGTTAGTATACAAAAAGCTAAAGCCTACCACTGACAGAACTGGGTTTCTGTCCCCATGGGTTTCCTTGCATTCCCAAAGAAAAGCTGTGACAGTCTCAGTTTTAAAACTCCACAACAAAAACACATTTGTTTTTACCTTTAAAATGCAGAATTAACAAGGAAAGAAAATGTAGCTTTACCTGAATATCCATGGGAAGGTTTGTGGCGGACAAAACCGTGCTACCTCTCCTACCTCTAACTAGCTATAAAAAAAAAAGGCAGCTCTGAGACCACAAAGAAAATCAGCGAACGAGATGAACATGTTAGTACACTGCATCTGAGAAGGCCTGGCTCCGAGCTATGTGCTGATTAATATCAGATCTCCCTCTCTGCTTGCCTCTTGACAATCCTGTCACATCTGGCTGACAAATCCTTACAAGCTTATCCAAGGCAGCGCGGTGCGGAGGGCGCTCTGAGTGCTGCTGGAAGGGGCCTGCCGCCCCGGTCCCGCACTGATGTACCATCACAAAACTAATGAAGCCGAGTCCACGCACAGCGAGCCCCAGGGTCTGCGTGGCATAACTCTCCGTTAGCACACAGGGGGAGAGAGCTAGACCAGCAGCCCACATGGCAGAGGGAGATAGGTGCCAGCACTCCATCAAACAGAGAGAGAGAGAGGGAGAGAGAGAGAGAGAGAGAGGGAGAGGGAGAGAGGGAGAGAGGGAGAGAGGGAGAGAGAGCGAGAGAGGGAGAGAGAGAGAGGGAGAGGGAGAGAGAGAGAGAGAGAGGGAGAGGGAGAGAGAGAGAGAGGGAGAGGGCGAGAGAGAGAGGGAGAGAGAGAGAGAGGGATACTCACCGTCCGTGCGAGATGTGGTAGGGAGAGAAGGTTTATAAGCCCATAGGCCCCTATTCCCCTA
>JAOYSI010001754.1:0-16775 GCA_025775065.1 Hiodon alosoides | reverse complement strand
CATAAAGATGGCCTAGGCTATAAGAAGATTGCCAAGACCCTGAAACTGAGCTGCAGCACAGTGGCCAAGACCATACACTGGTTTAACAGGACAGGTTCCACTCAGAACAGCCCTCGCCATGGTCGACCAAAGAAGTTGAGTGCACGTGCTCAGCGTCATATCCAGAAGTTGTCTTTGGGAAATAGATGTTTGATTGCTGCCAGCATTGCAGCATTGCAAAAAAAATGCAACTTTGTGCAATGTATTTAATGTTAAAGAATAGCAGATTAATAATTCAATACATATTTCTTTTTATATCATGTTTTATTTAATCAGGGGTTTGAATAAACATGGATGTAGTAAGAAATAATGGGACCAACTATGTAAGACTATGTAGATTTCCATGTGCCATGTTTAGATGTATTTCTCTCATCCTCTAGCGGCTTGTTCACAGTCAAGTAGGTCACAATGGCTGCGTTGTGAAATAAGTTTACTTTTTATCATGCACTTACTGGGTTTTCTTTTTTGTGTTTTTTTTCCAGATAAAGAGTACCTGTTGATAGTAATCCAGAATCCTAGCGAATAGATGCCCCACACAGCCAACCTCTTTCAAAGACCTGCAGTCTACAGTTATCATCCCAGGGGTTTTTGCTTCTGTTTTGCTTTATGTGGTCACTCCACCACTGTACAAACACCCTGCGTTCTCTTTCCACTCAGTGATATCACGTGTAACCCATGTTTAGCTCATGTTTGTTTCCTGGAAAAAGATATATATTAAAATAAAGAGAAGTTAAATCAGTTTGTCATGTCAATGCTTTGTCACTTAGTCTATGTTTCTGTTGTGTGCTCGAAGTTCTAAACCTGAACTAAATTGTACTGATTTCTTCAAATGCTTCAGTATTTATTATAGGGGTTTTAATGAAAGAGTAGGGAGATGGATGTGTGCATCCTACACCCCTCCGTTACTTTTCTAATTATTCAACATATTTTATTTCCAGCCATCTAGCGCTCAGGACTTTGGTGATGGTGTTGGGGAGGATGGGGGGTGGAGGGGTGGTTTTCCAGGTTCTTGCAGTGCTGTCGGAGGAAATTTAAAAATGTTTCTTTTGTCGCTGTTTTAAAAAAAAAGGCATTATGCATGCCTTTATGCATTACGCATTTTTTAGATTTTTATGAGCTATTTCCATGCTTATTCATGTGCTTCACTGTAATTACGTTTTTACACTGTAATTATAAAGGTTACAAATCTCTAATGGACACACCGCATAAATCACTGTAACACCGCAGGGAGTCGCTCCACTTCAAATCCCGGACAACTGCTGGCTGTTAATCTTTTCTTTCCACGCTTATCTTTCTGAAGTAGGTAACTGGAGCTGGAAAAGATCAAGATCAAGTCTGCGCGCCAATTACTGAGCACTATTGGGGTGTCATAAATTCGGTCTCTGGGGTGTGCTGTAAACCGTATTAATCAATCTCTTGGCCGTACTCAATAACAATTGGTCTCAGGGAACGATCTCACAGATTGCGTATGTTGTTACTCAGTCATGCAGGAATCACTGGCGCCATTTTTAAACAGAAGGTTAATTGTAAAGTTAAAATAAACTTTTCCTATCGCTATTAATGGAGAGTAACGTTGAAACGGCTGGGTTGTGTTATTCTTACCTACGTTGATTACTTTATGACTGACGATAATTGACGAGTATAGCTATACGTACGAAACATTCATTAGGAAAATTGTTAACATCCTAAGAGAAACTGCAAATTCGACCAGAATTCAATTAGTCACTAGCTATTTCCGCGTGAATCAGGCTTTAGTTCCCCGACAATGGAAAAAAAAAAAAACCTGGAACAAACGAGCGCCTCGGCATGGGTCATCTCCAGAGAGCCTGACTTGTCAGCCCTCTCACACAGTGACTCTCCTCGAGGACACGGCCTCTGTCTCTGGGGTTAGTCCTTAATGGTGAGGGTAGCTCTGTTTTGGTTCTCAGAGTCTTGGGAGAAATGACGACAGTAATTGCATTTATTGTTGAAAAGACTGAGAGATTGGCTGAGGTGTGATTAGACTTCAATACTTTATCTGAAAATGTCAATTGAAAAAAGATGAATACAATTATTTTGTGTACAGGTATCAGAATTTATCAAGACCTATTACTGAAATTTTATGCATGAAAAAATATATAGACACTATCCATCTGGATTTTATAGCTTTTTTTGGCTGAAGTGGCCGAAGAAATATGTACACCTGAAAACAACAAAATATGTACACAAGAAAATTAATTGGCTTGTGGCAGCCATATTGTGACATGAACTGTTACGTTCTGTTTGAGTTTATGGATACTCTTAATCGACTGGTTTTATTTAATCCAATGGGCTAGAGTAGTCTGGTACCAACACAGAGGTAGCATCCTCCAATGTCCCTATGGCTGCCACCTAGTGGTCTCAAATAAAAAATATTTCTATTTTTGAAAAACATGAGGTGTAAAATGAAAAAGAAGTTGAGCATTATGGAGGAGAAAGGGTGCTTCTTTACCCTCCCGTGATCTCACGAAGTCCGTTTCTACATTTTTTTTTCTCCCTCTGGCCAATTCCAAATACGGGCTATTAAAATCCAGGTGGATCATCAAAAACTCCAAAAGTGGCATTGATTTGGCACATGGTTGCGCCTCAACAGTTATTACATTTTCATAGTTAGAACCTTGACAACAGTAATACTGTAAATTGCAGAACGTAAATTAGATAAATCAACATACAGTAATAAATGTATTGCTAGTTTTATCCATTTGCCAGAGAAAGGTGCAACCAAAGGGGAAAACAACATTGAGGAGAGAGCCAGGGAGCGGTGGAAAAAACTTTGTTGGTACATCAGTAACTTTGTCTTAATGGTAATAAACCCAATGATGCCCAGTAGCTGGTATCTGTTCAATGTTGTTCACGTTTAAAGATGTATTGGTGCTGGGTTCAGTTGGTGGAATCTCTTGGTTTCGTTTTCTTTATTTACAGCGCAGATCCACATTTTAAAGCTTGTGCAGCCTGTAGAATTTGATCAGACTGTCTTATAGGTCGTGTTTACCATTGAACAGGAACTGCTTCGTGTCTTTACTGTAACACGTGCTGCTATGCTGATAAGAGGGCGTTTCCTGCTGGTGTTTACTCAGTACTGCTACTTGCTGCTTTGCTCTGATTCTAATTACAGGAACTAGTCATTGGAGGCCTTGCAAAGCAGCCGGTAAGTCTTCATCAATCACATAAGCTGAAAGAGATAAGACAACCAGCAATAAGCAGAAGGCCTCTGTTTGCTGCTAACATGAAGGGGGGTGGGGGGTTTGCCCTTGATTTTACATCCAATGTTTAATACAAAATGTAAGACCATCACAATTCATCATCATCTGCTGTATATGTACTGTAAAACACATCTGGTGTTTCTTTTGGGGAGAGATGCAATTCTGCTGGGAAATGCATATGAGCACGGGCAGCTCTTCATCTTGCTTTTGTTCTGCAGGAAAAATGAACACTTGTTACTTATTTAGATTTAACCATGGCGAAGACCTAAGTCTTCAGGTCTAGGAACTAATCATTTTCTTTTCTTCTCAACTCTAAGAAGGGACGTCACAGTCAGTAGCAGCCTTTGCCAACAAAGAGTGTACTGGGTCTAATTGGGAATCCTGCCTTGCACAGGGATTTTTGGAGACATTAAACCACTGTAGTCTGACCTTCAGGGTCAGTACCTCACAGTCTCACAGTGAAGGGCTGAGATTGGATTGTACGTAATGTTTGTGTGGGTGTGTTTGCATTGTTGTCGATGGCTTTCACTGTTGAAATATGACAACATGTTACCTTAGTTAGGCTGGTGTTTCATGATGAAAAGAATGATATTCAGCTGTGAATGAATGTGATCAACCCTGTTTCTGAAAGGCACAGAAAAATTGCGTACATGTGACTAGAGTGGAAAAAGGAAATCTGACGTCATTGAAGATCCTCACACCCACCAAGTGACCTGGATCAGCCCCAGGTTTCCTCTGTGCACTCATCTCACCTTATGTCTCCACCAGAGCCTGCGATCTGTCACTGCAGGATTCCTGGAGGAACCCCTCTCTTTAGGGCTGAACAACTGCCCAGCTCTTCTTCTCCCTTGTGCCCGAATTGTGGAACGACCTTCCTGCTGTCAGACTCATCAGATTCATCAACTGCCTTCCGGAAGACACTAAAAACTCATCTGTTTCAACGGCACCTCACACCTTAAGAATCCAATACTATCACCATATTCTCTAGACCCGTTCTTAACCTATGATCTACCCCTGCCCGGCTAAACGTGGTGGTTAATTGTTAACTGATTATATAATAATGAATAGATATGATTAAATACATTATAAATAATGACTGTTGTGTATTTTTAACTGTATTTTTAATTTACTTCTGAGGATTGTCGTTACCCCAACTCTTATAGCTATGGAGTCTTTTGTGGCTTCCTGGAAGCTGATTAAGTGTCTCAAAAGGATGGGAGAGAAATACCTTTCAAGTAAAATTCAGATGTAGTTTTCCATCATGTTGGATATTTACCTGGGCAATTAAAATGCTTTGGAAACAAATAAGTCAAGTAGAGCGCACAATATGCGTTGTCTCTTTCTATTTGATATTTTACAAAATAATATTGCAATGAAATATTGCTCTAATCAAACTATTCTTAATTATCAGGTAAAAATAGTTTACATCACTTGATCTGAACTCTATGAGACATTAAATAAGTTAAGAGCTACAAACATAGCCTCGCTATCATTGCTAATGGTTTTAAAATAATTGAAAGGGATGGTCTGTGGCTAGCCAAACGTTGTCCTACTTGAAACACCCAGTATCTGCAGAATGCAATTAGTCTGTAGTTTCCTATTTGGAATACAAAATATGGTTCACATCCAGAAATAGTTTTAGCAAAACCTCTGCTTTGTGTGTCTTCATATGTATAGAGTTTCTTATTATCATTTTATTGCAATTGGCTACACCGCAACATTCTTGTGTTCTAAAACAAGTTTTAAGAAATTGTACACATCACTTCTTCCCTCCTGCTTGTGATCCTAATGAGTCAGGCAGTTTCTGTTTAATAATTGGATAACCCACTAGTGATGCTCAGTTCATTAGCAATTTGACTAAACTGAAAACCCTTGTCTCTGAAAATAATTATCCAAAATCTACTAGATGGCCTGGAACCAACTGCAAAAAAACTCATAAAATTTTTGATTTTCACAGATATTCTGCTTCTGAAATCCAAGGTAAAATTATTCCGTGCCAAGAACACTCAGATCCTTTACATGCATTCAGCAAAGAGAAAGTCCAGTCAATGTATTTCGATTGTCACCATAAGGCCAAAGAGTGCATCGGAATTTATACAAAATGTTGGGGGAAAAAACCCCAATATATTACTGTGTATTACTCTTCAAGGGGGCCTGCAGGTTCACAGTGTCACCAGGAGGGATGTGGCTCTCTTACAACAGGTACTGACCTGACCAAATTGATTGTGTAGCTGCAAGGTCGCTCAAAGTTTGGGGGGGGGGGGGTTAGATGGGTCAGAGGAGCAGGACTTCCACATTCTACCTCGGTTTTAAAAAATGTGTCATCTACATTTCTGTGAAATGAAGAACACAGAACTAATAGTGTGCTAATGTGGAGCAATCAGACATGAGTGTTATTACATATTTATTATCAGACAATATAACACATAATACAAATATGCCGATTAAGGTCTGATAAAATGTAGTAATCTAGTAAATAAATATTTGGCAACAAAATATTAAATTGATCTGCAAATAAGAAGAAAATTCGGCGACATCATTGCAAACATCAGACTTTCGAGCGTAAAAAATAAAATTAAAAATTCAGAAATGCAATTAAATCAACTAGATCAATTAAATATGCTATATACGTGACTGCTTGTTTGGTAGTTTATGCTTTACTTGAAAAGTTAAACACTGAGTAGTACCAATTTGATATCCATATCGTTTGTAGCAAGGGCAATGCAATAAAATATTGCTATTGTAAAAACTAAAACGTAAAGGCATAATATTAGCGACAAATTTTGTTATTAACAATGTTTTTCAAACAGTTGTTCTAACCTTTTAGCAAGGCTTCGGGATCGCTACAGTACCCCCCAGTAGTTACAGTGCAGCCCTCGCAATAGTCTTCCATCTCTTCGCGCTAGATATTTTAACCCAGACTCTACAAGAACACTGCACACGCGCGACTTCCCGGGGTTGCGAGTTTCTCCGGTCTCCTGTGTCAAAGGCAGCGCTAAGAGGCCTGGGCATCTTACTGGGGATTCTGAATAGCTACACTATGCATGTTTTCTTTCTGATTGTTTATTTTGTTTTTATTTATGTTGATCAAAATGTGTAGAGATGCATTAGCACAACCCAACTGGGTAGGACAGTCAAAATAATTGGTGATCGTAATTAATTAATTTTTATTTTATAACCTCAACAATACGTTATAGGCAACGGGAAAATAAGCATAATGTACCGTTTTAATTTTAAACTAAGACCTATATAAAACTCTCAATTTAAAATCGGATGCATTTGTACGGTGTTCCATTTATTTACATGACAACGCTGTTTAAACAGTTTAGGGTAGAATTGATTGTGGAAGACGCCTATTCATTATTCATGATAATGGATAGTAATGGCGGACTTATTTCATTGACAGCGATATTTAGCGCACGTTCGGTCCATTGCACATGATTTGTGAACCGCTTTCTGGGTTTTGCGTCAGGTATTTACCAAAGCCGTTTACTACTTTGGTAAATCTGTCCCTTTGTCATTATTTACGGTGCACTCAAGAGCTATGTCATAGACAATACCAAGAACAGCATATAATAGTTTCGAATACAGGTAATCTAACTAAATTGACTGGCCAACGCCTAGAATATTTAATTACGGTAACTTGACGTATCAGTTAAGCTTTTTTGTTTTATATTTTTATCAACTAATGGTTTCACAACCTTTATAACAACGGTTATTCTTGATTTAGTCTACAAAACTCTTCCAACTGAATCAACGATCTAGAAAAGTTTAAGAAACCGATACTGGCGTAACGTACTGTTCGGATTCATTTAAGTGTTTGGCCTAATAATTGGGTCCTGTTCATGTTTGACCTTGTTAGGGGGAAGGGGAAACCAAGGCTTTGCTTTCATGATTGTCATTATTTATTTTACCATTGTTTTATTTTAACTACTCGTCTCTTCGGACAGTAGTTCAAGAGACGGAAGGATTTAATAGCGTGCAGCTGTGTTGAACATTTATTCGCAATGAAACCGCATGTTCCGTGGATCTATTAGAAGTAAAGCAGTATGTAGTTTGACTGCTGTAAATAGTAAGTGGTCGCAAAAATTCTCGAAAAGGAGAAGAAGAAGCAGTTAATTCAGCCCCTGTGTGCCGAAGTCTGACCCACTTCGAAGCTCAAAAAGTAATGACACAATAAAACGTCGGATTGCGTCTGCATATTGTAAACTTGTAACTTGATTGTACTTCAAGATTGTACTGAATGAGCAGTCTCAAAATGTAGTAATAAGAATAAAACTAATAATACTATCAAAGTTAGGCGCTTATTGAAAAACCTATTAATATTATTGTTGTTGTTATAATCCCCATTTGTTTTCATTTTAATGGGATTATTAACGGATGTGGTTCAATTACTCTGTAATACAATCACAATAGAAAATGATGGTGAGGAAAATATGTAACGCAAAAGGTGGGGGGGGGGGGAACCTTTTACTTTAAAAAAAATGCACCATCATTTGAATGGAAATACCAATTAAATGATACCCCAGTTCTAATCAAACCAATATGTAAAAATGTGTGCAATTGTCTTTTAAACACCAAAAACATTTTTACATTACTATAAAACTTTTCTTATTTGAATAATTCGAACGTGCAAAATCATTTAAAACATAGCACCTAACATTTGGCTCTTGGAACGAGTAGCCTACTACTATTTCTATTCAACGTCATAAATAAAATGGAAACCAATGGCCAATGGATGCAGTCGGAGTTTCTTGTGGTTTTCTTGTGTAAAGGACCTCAGGAAGAGAAACGCACATCAGAGATGATTAGTTTGACCAATTTCAGAAAACCTACTCGTTCTGTGTAAACAACACAGCCTACTCTCCCCTACGTGTTTGTTTAAATTGAAGAGCAATCTATCGGAGCCGGGCTCGATTGACGCTGTCTGCTGATCTGCTACTGCGGCTGGCTCCGAATAACAAGGCAGTTTGCTAATACCCGTCTATCGGGGCTTTCTCTGATACACCGAGAGAGCCTGAGAGCTAAAAAAAGCCAACAAGGCAGCCAAGCACATTGCTCAGTCAAGTTCCGCATCCCAGCATGGCTTCAGGAGAGCTTTACGAGGTACTGTAAAACCCTGTCAAGGGCTATACTTCTTAAAATTGACAGATAATTGTATTAGGAAGTAATGGAAGGTCTCCGTGTATGGTTAAAAAAAATAGTGTCCTAAGCCCTTTAACAGGCGAAACCAACCAACCCTTCAAGCAGTGTAAAGATGAAGCTTTTATAGTTTTTTCTGCCCCTAATCTCCAGCTACTTTGTATTGGGTTGATTTAAATTAGCTTGGAGAGATAGTTATCGACAGCGTCGGGAGATGTAAACTCCCCCTCCCTCCAGTCCTGAAAGTCGTGATAAAGTATTAAGATGACTGATGGACTAAAGGGGGTCCTACATGGAAAATAGCTACAGATGGGGTAATAATTTAAACGGTGCGCATAGCAAAATAGGTTTTTAAATGATTAAATATTTGTTTTCATGTTTCGTGACATTGATTTTATGACGGTGGTTACTATTCATTTTGGTTTGTGTGATTTAATTTTTTTTAATGTATTGTAAATATTGGAGATGGTGAATTTATGACAAGAATTGTTTTACTAAAAGTTGTCTTATCATTGTCCGTTTCACCGAAAAATTATCCGTTGGTCTCGAGCAGTCTTCGTCATTTTCTAATATAATGTGTTTGTAACTTGACACAAACAAGTCAACGGGGTTTTGATATGCCGTTGTGTTGATGTTCAATTAAAATTATTAATTTAGACTTCCACTATATCCTGGAGGAGTGATGTCATGGCGACGACAATGTTTCAGTTTCTTTTCCTGCTAATTCTTGTTGAACACCCAACGTACCCATACAAAACACCCTTCGAAACCGCAGAATGTCAATTCGGGGAACATGGTCACCAGTTCATCAAGCCATCAATGCCTACATCTCCAATAATTCGGGTCGTAAAACTGAGGGTAATGAATGTCTTCAATCTGGATGTTGTTAGAAGTCAATGGCAATTGAATTTAATATGGGGTTCAAGTAAACCATTGAAGGTACACTCTAATGGTTAAAATCAATTAGATATACGTATATTGTAATGTTACTTTTATTGTTTTGTAGAATATTTGTTTAAAATAGTAATTATTGATAATTTTGGAAACTTTTTATGCCTGAATATTAGTGACATTTAGTGGTGGGGTTCTGTCATTCCTGTTTAGAGTGGAGAAAAGTATATTTTAATATCAGTGACAGTCTGTTTCCTACCCTAGAAACCTACCGTGAAATGTTTTTCTGTAAATGGTTACTACAATTTCTGCTAAAGTGTGTAGTTGTAGGGTTTAAGATTTGATCTGTCTGAAAATAATACAGCTTGAGTTGACTCTTTCATTGCAAGTGTGGTTCTGTCTTTCAACATCTTCACACCACTTCAGAATCTATGGCCTTTTGTTCCAGCTAAATAGACTTTTTGATGCTATGGTGAAGTGTCTATTGTCAGGAATTAGAAATATATTTTTATGATTTGAAGAGCCCAGAAATAAATATGAAATCGTCTAGAATCATTTAATTTTACCGTTTGATCAAGTCTTATGAGATACCTTCTGATAAGGGAAATTGACACTTCTTCAGATATTCACCTGGTTTAGGTTAGGTGCAGCTTTGGTCACCTGAAATATTTGGTGATAAGTAGCCAATGCCTTTTAGCTTCTGTAAATATTGCATGGTCTTGCCAAGAAAGTGTGGGTATTACTTTTTACTCAAACACAAGCAAACATACATTTAAAAGCCGTCTAAATTTATATAGAGGGAAAAGGAAGTTGCCGTCTTCAAACCCTGTTTTTTCTAGTAATGTTATTTTCTTTCGAAAGGACTGTTCTGGAAAACTAAATACAATTTTAAGATATTTCGGAGAAAAATTTCTTTGCATTCCTTGTTGGCAGAAAATAGGTATTCATTTTTCTTTTATATTTACAATTGGACTAATGCAGAGAGGAAGTATATTTTTGTGCTATTTATGATTATTTATTTATAAAAACTATTGCCGTTACAAAAGCTAATTTAATTTGGCTTCAAGTTCTTCAGTTTAATGAAACAAATTGACAGATAAGAATTATAAAATGGTCAACAATATGTAATATATTGGAGAACAGGCAGGCCAACATCTAATTTTAATTACTGGTAAGAATTTTATTAGTAAAATCTAAGAATTATTTACAATACCAGAAATTTTTTGACCTACTGATGTCTAACTAACTAAATTTGTTTTTTAAACCCTTTCTTCATCAACTACAAGAGAGAAATTGTGTTTAGTTTTTATGAAAAATCAGTTATTTTTTAGAAGTATGAAAGTCTGCATTCAACAGCTGCCGGTTATAAGTACAGTGAAAAAAAATCAACTTTGTGTTGGCGCCTGGAAGACATGAATGGAATATGGCAAAACGCATAGCCTACAGAGCTGCTTCTTTTTCCATTGCTTTGAAAATGCACAGCATGAAAACGTTACTGGAATTAATTTTAAGCAGATTCTTGTTTGGTGATTTAAAGACGTGTTGGATGAGCACAGGCATCTCTTGGAAAGCATCATGCTGGCTTAACTTATCTCTATGGTAGGTAGGGTTGATATAAACAGGGGGATTTGAAAAACCAAGGCTCCTAAATTCAAAAACAAACCTAGTCAAAGTGTAGGCCTTCCTGCTTTAAGACTTGCTGTTGGCAATTTTTGTAACAAAATCTTGATTGATCTACAATTTAGATTTAGTTAGAGTTCGTTTAGCGTTTGAAACCATTTATTATAAGTTGCTATTTTAGCTAGCTGTCTTCACATGCCTAGGCTAGCTAATAATATTATTCCTTGATGATAAATTGGGTCTTGTGGCTGTAGATCTAAGTGCTGATATTCCCTTAAAATCAGAAGATTTTTTTATTTGACAAACCATTAAACAAGAAAAGAACTCTCAAACATACATGTATTCCAGTGACTTACTCTCCAGGGACATTATTTAACAATTATAATTTTCTTGGATGCAGTTTTTGATATGGCTCATCTTTTTAGTTCAAAACAAGGGAACAGGATAAAGTGTAAAATGTGTAATGTGGAAAGTCTCCTTGTATGGTTGAAAAACCCTCTTTACCTTCTTTCAGTGTAAAATGCTGTTATAATACCAGTGACAAATCCATTTTTAACCATTCTAGATCATTCATTAAACATTTGATTTTAAGTGCCATAAGATCAATTTGCAAGGGAAGTAAGTCAAGATTATTTTGATGATCTTTTGTGTTTGTGACATTAGTGTGACAGTGAGATTTTTTACTGTTGCTAAGTGTAGTCGCCTTAAGGTGGATCAGCGAGAGATATAGTACCTGTCAAGACCTGTGATAGGAAGATCTATAGAATCACATACAGCATTGTTTCCCCATATATGCTGTGTCCTTGTCACTGGAATACCCAGATTTTAGTGGTTCTGTGGCATTTAGCTGACAAATGCCATGCTATTATTTATTGTTGGGGTATTTAAAATGTACGTTTTCATATTCTGCTGCGAGGACAGATGATGCTTGTCATTGCAGCCCTGATCTGGTTGACCTCTCAGTGCAGATGTTGAGAGTGTAATCATATTTAAATGTTGCAAAAATTCTAATAAATAAGATGTTAAATAAAAGCCTCCAGGACATATATGATATTAACAAAGGAGATAACCTAATTATAAAAGGCAAACGATTATCCTACTTCATCGTGCATAAATAACAGGCTGAGAAATGCCTCATATTTTTGCTAAAGCTAACACAGTTGTGTGAAGTATTGTTTTCAGTGGACATGTCCTTAAATAACAGATCCCACGTATATCGTCACTTATGACAGAAAAAAAACGGGCCTGAAACACCTGACACGACGGAGAGTCAAGCTGATGTTAGAAATAGATTTTTTACGGGGTTGATTTCCCTGGGGAAAAGGTGTCATTCAAGTAGTGAGCCTTCAGCCAAAAGCTAAAGACGTCGGGAAAGAAGTTGGACACCGTTTTGTGGCAACTGCTGCAAGGGACTGGCATACAAACAAACGCACGCAGTCATTGAGGATCCATTCGTTACACCTCTCAAAGTGGAGGAGATCCTGTAAAAATGTGTAAGAGTTGTGAAGACGAAGACTTCGTTTAGAACCTGCTGCCGTGATTCCTCCTGCAAGTAGTTTTGTAGGACCCTGAAAGTTCATATTCACAAACAAAACACTGTGAAGGAAACTAACTATTTGTGTATGATTTTCGAGCTCTTCTTGGCTCGACTGGTCATTTAAATATTAATTAGAAGAAGGAAAAATGTGTCTTTGACTGTTACATCTCTTCTCTGGAAATAAAGAACCAAACCAGGATTTGGTTTAAGCTCTGCCGCCTACAATGAATCATGTTTTTAAAGAGAAGAATCAACACTCTCATTACCCCCCACCCTGTATTTTCTACTTTAGAAATTTACACTTTAGTTTCACACAATAGTTGTCTCAAGAGATCCTTCAACTTGGCATTTCATTGCAATGAAGGGCGGATCAACAAGAGGAAACCTCATTGTGACAATCTCTTACGATGTGGTGCACTTTGACAACTGCTTGGGACGACATGCAGATTCACCTAAATGGTCAGAATTCCACTAAAACCTAAGGATCTCCCTGAAGAGCAGACGCGCGTATCTTGATTCTTCAGTACAGAGCTAAATGGAAGTGCACCGATGTCACAGGGATAGGACGATGTCAATCAATTAATCAATTTATTTTTATAAAGCGCTTTTCCATGTCACAAAGACGCTTTACATACAGAAAAATGCAATATATCCCAGGCCTGACACCCCTAAAGCATGCCAGTGGCAACAGTGGCAAGGAAAAACTCTCTAGGCTGGCAGGAAGAAACCTTGAGAGGAACCCAGCTTAATGGGGGAGCCCATCCTCCGCTGGCCGGCACTAGGAGTTGAATTAAAGAATCTAATGCCTATAGTGTTTGATGCCCTCCAGTTGAGGAGTTCCAAAACATTGTAATATCCGGAGGAGAGGGGTGGGGGCCCAGATGGCTGGAGTCTAGTCTAAAGGTCCACTGGTTGCCGTGGTGAAAGTGATGCTTGTCATGTAAAGAAATACAATACAGAGGCAGCGAGGAGACTGGAGTCTGCAGAAGCACGTAATCACTGTTGGACACATTGGACTGAGGAAATGATTGGGGTTGCACTGAGGAAACTGAATGCGAGTCCTATGGTGGGGGTCGTGCCGATCGAGACTCCCTGGTTTCAGCGAGTAATGGCGAGGATCATTAACTAGCCTGTTTTTGTCCTCCGGCCATATTCAGACTCTTTATATTCCTTACTTCAAACAGAAGAGGCATTCCTTATCTGGACAGACAGAGTATAACACCTTAGCAGGAAGTGATGTTCATTAACGGCAATGCTTTCACTTTTGAAGATGGAAATGGGACATGTAATCCTCCATTGCGGTCGTTACGCCGCATATTAAGACAAACAATTGATTATACCAGAGGTTTCGTAAATGTAATTTGCACATTTTCTCAGAAAGCCGAAGAGCCAAGCATTCCACCATTACTTTTAAAAAAGAAAGATTTTAGTCTCTTGTGACAGAGAGGGTGAGAAGCTGAGAAGAGAGATGTAATGAAAACCTGCAGGACAGCAGCTTGGAGGGAGCTGTTACTCTGCTGAGGATTGATTTAAACAGATTAGGGTTTTTTTTTGTCTCATCCTATTTTCTAGGGTGCAAATACAGATGGCTTATTTTTCAAAAACAAGAAATAAACTGCTCATGGTCAGATGTTAAACAGGTGCATCAACGATTATTTGAATTTAATTAAAGAGTAAAACCAACCTGGCAAACTCACTTGAGTCTGTAAATAAGTTAACTGATGTATTAAATAGCGATCATTAAAAGTATTTCAAATGAAATACCCTTTTCTCTATGGCCTTTAAGTCACAAAATGCTTGACAACAGGAAGCAGCCAAATGCAAATGACTGAAAAACAAAGTATGCCAACAAGTGAACCGGAATTTTCTTGGGGAAGTCAATGGGAAATTTTAACATTCGCATTCATAAGTTCTGTTTTTTCATTCCCCATTGAAAGGACCCAAGAGGTACTTTTGGGCAAGAGGCATGTACATTGCATGTGCAGTAAAGTACAGGAAGCAATAAGGGAAAAATAATGTGACCAATAGTGTTTGACCTCCAAGTATAGCCAGCATGTAGTGTATAAGTGTATAATGTAGCACAGCATAGTGAATCAACTCATGTGTCTGTACCAGAAATGTCCAATTTACTTACTAGTTTGGCAACATTCTGAAACATCTGTTATAGGCACTTCTCCTGGCAGAACCACAGTGCTCTCTGCTCTCCTGATGATTTAGCGTGCCATAGTTGTTAATTGTGATTTTCCTCACACTACCTGGTGACAGTGTGTACCTTATGCAGTCGATCTTTTTGGACTGTAAACGAAGTAAGCTTCAGTAGCCATGGCGCGGTTGGAAAGAGCTGGCCCAGGACATGCGAAAAAGCCTCCAAAATGTCCCTGTGCTGGTGCCTTGTGTACATAAACTGTTCACTCATTGAGAACCGACTGGAGAAACCAGATCATCCAATCGCCTCACAGCGCTATCTCGTGTTCCTTCCCCACTCGGTTTCTTCAGTTCCCCATGCTCTTTGCACCACTGGGCCCCGGAAACTGTAGGTTTGGGAGAAATAAAAATTTAATGTGCTGCAATATAACACTGCAATGAATACAAAGTCGTTGCTAGCTAGCTGTAGTAATACATTCTCTCCTAAAATCTGCGTAAAGGTGGTCAGGTATATGTTTCTTATTTCAAATATTCAAAGGCTGCATGCTATATGTTACAGAGAATTTTCTTCTTTGCATATCGAGGTTGTCCTGGAAAAACCTTGTTTTTCCAAAAAGTCAGCATTTCAGGAGCACTGGAAAAATTCAGTTTTATTTTATTTTTTCAGTTTTCTATTTTTTTATATCAGTTTTTTTATTCAGTTTTATTTTTAAAAATAAGCACATAACAAGTCACACAGTGTTTTGACTTAATTTTATTAGTCTTAGAGGTAATGAAACATTGGAGTACATGGAGGCTATTGCGAGATTACAATCTGTGAAAACAACACATGTTTTTGTGTACCTGGGGGGGAAATGTTTTTGCTCTAATCTTATCGGCCAATGTAAGTTTATGACCTAGTTTTCTACCCGACCTTGTGAAGGCGAAGTCATGTTTGACGTTTGATAGGCAAAGTGCTTTGGCGAATGGTTTCTTATCTCTGCTCCACAGTGGCTATAGCCCTAGCTTGAGTACGCAAAGGGTTAAGGAAAAAGTGCTTTTACTTTTACTTCCTGGAGTAATTAACCTAATTAGTTCACCACTATAAAACGGCTGCTTTTGAATGTCATCATATGGTAAAGCTACTGACTACTATTTGCACTATGAAGCGGCAGTTTTCTGTCTGGTTGCAAGCATTGATGGAATTCTGTCCTAAAATTTGTGGGCTACGTTACATAGAGTTGAGGCGGAATGCTATTTGATCAAAAAGAGATGGTTCTGTGTGCGTTTACTTTTCCTCCGTCTATTCTCGGCGAAAGTAGAATAGATTAGTCAACCTTGAAAGTAGTTTTCCTTGGAGGCGCTTTTGTTTAATCAGAGCAGAATCCGTCTTGAGGCCCCAGACCCATATGTGTCCTGTGGCACATTTTGCAGTGGCGATGCAAAATGCTGATACTCGTTTGTAAGTCTCCATTCAAACTCATGTGCAAAATAATTTAAGAACATAAGAGGCCTTCAGTATCACTGATGGAGCTGTTTGAACGGAAGCTAGGGTTAGCTTTATAGAAATCAAGTACTTAAGCAACAGCTAAGGAAATATACTCCATGTTCACTGTCGCCTTGGAGCACTATGCTTAGCTTCAAATGGGATAATCATATTTAGGACTTGCTGGCATTTAGAGCCTGAACCACTGGTGTAGTAGTTAGACTGTCGGGCATTTATGACTTCAGTCTGTTTGCATGTCCTTAACAAGAGAACATTGCTAACCATTGCAGTTTGTAAAGAGCTTATTTGACAGCCCGCCACTCTGTTGCCGAGGGTCTTTTTTATTGTGGGTTTTAGGTTTGATTCCTGTTATTACATGGGGTCTCCTGGGGTCTCCCGTGATTACCTGGGGTCTCCCGTGATTACCTGGGGTCTCCCGTGATTACCTGCAGTCTTCCGTGATTACCTGCGGTCTTCCGTGATTACCTGCGGTCTTCCGTGATTACCTGGGGTCTCCCGTAATTACCTGCGGTCTCCCGTGATTACCTGGGGTCTCCCGTGATTACCTGGGGTCTCCCGTGATTACCTGGGGTCTCCCGTGATTACCTGGGGTCTCCTGTGATTACCTGGGGTCTCCTGTGATTACCTGCAGTCTTCCGTGATTACCTGCGGTCTTCCGTGATTACCTGCGGTCTTCCGTGATTACCTGGGGTCT
>JAOYSI010001753.1:0-16778 GCA_025775065.1 Hiodon alosoides | reverse complement strand
GTGTGAGTGTGTGTGTGTGTTTGTGTGTGTGTGTGTGTGTGAGTGTGCGTGTGTGTGTGTGTGTGTGTTTGTGAGTGTGTGTGTGTGTGTGTCTGTGTGTGTGTGTGTATGTGAGTGTGTATGTGTATTACCATATGATGACTTTTTTCTTTTTGTTTTTTTTTAGGTCGAGCTTAACAGGAAGTATGGAATTCATGACCTGACAAGACAGACTGTGGCAAGATCTAACTACAGAAATGTTCGCACGGTTTTTATGAGGAAAATTCTTCATAAAGGGCATTATATTATTGTCCCTTCAACATATAAACCAGAAGTTTTGGGGGACTTCCTGTTAAGAGTCTTCACAGAGTTAGACTCGGGCTGCAGGTAACTCTGAAGGGAATTGATTACTTTTAAATTTGTGCTGAAATCAATGAAAGTCAGACTTTTTGTCCTGCAGGACTTGATTCTTTGACAGTACTCTTCAGGCCTTGATGGAAGTCTTCACTATTCAAAAGTGGCCAGTTGTAGTTCAAACATAAGGGGTGGTTAATATTTTATCACACCATTAAAAACTCATTTATACCCCTCTGAAATCACTGTACCATTTCACAGACCCCTGGTGTCCTACCAATCCGTGACAGAGATTGAGGTCCGAGAAACCGGAGAAGGGCTGTGGAATCAGGACAGCTCTGAGGGTGACTGGACAAGCGTGAAAGACACAGTACACACCCACCCCATGAAGAGAATACCTCTCTAACTTGTGGTTGGAGTTAGGGTTGGAGTTTGGGTTGGGGCTGGGGTTAGGGTTAGGGCTTGGGTTGGGGTTAGGGTTAGAGTTACAGTTGGGGTTAGGGTTAGGGTTAGGGCTTGGGTTGGGGTTAGGATTAAAGTTACAGTTGGTGTTAGGTTTAGGGTTAGGGCTAGAACAGGTGCGACATTTCCGAGGAGAACCAAACTCCTCTTAGCTAACGAATGGAACACTAATCCAAACAGGGACACTAAATTATTGCAAAGACAAGAATAAAGACAATGTCCCAATGTTCCTAATGAGGATTCTGGAGATATCAAGATATCTTGTTTTCTGTAAACACAATGTATCTCATTAACATACAATTTTTATTATGGAACAAAAATTAAAAATGATGGAACCATGCGAGTTAAATTCAGTGATTGGCTAATTTGCACGTTCCACTTGCGCTGAAGACCCCTTGAAATTTTTTTCCACTGGCGATGGCTTTTTCATAATCTGCCAAGTCATCTTGTATTTTGAGAGTTAACGTCTTAACTGCTTAGCAGCCTCTAACCCACTGTGTGATTTGACTGTAGATTGGACACACCTATTTACTGAGTGGTGTCTGGCAGTTTTTATGGTCTCTAATTAAAAATAGCGATTTCAAAAAACATTTTAAAGAACATTTGATTTGTACTACATGAAAAGCAGTTGCTAATTGAGAGGTAGCACTGAATTCAGCAGGGTTGCGGCCCTCGAGATGCTGTTGAATTCCTGCATTACATTATAATGGGTATTTTTACAGTACAAAAGTTTTTTACTCCGTCTTACTGCTTACTGTTTTGATTAACCTTGGTGATATGCCGTAAAATGTCACACCGGCTCACTCCAAAGGGCCGAAGAAAGCACCCGTACATCTCAATCAGTTTATTCAAGAGCTCTATGTACCGTTTCCTTATTCTGTTGGAGGAAGGACAATATTTTACTATATCAGTGTACTATTTCTATATCCTAGGTCTGTGCCAACCACCACTCTCGTCTGAAAACTGTCGGCTTATCTGAGAGCAAGCAGCATGAAAGGGCGTAGGCTCCTGCAAAGCTGAGCGGCTCCATACCGGAGAAGAGGGGTTACGCCTTTACACCCCTCCACCAGCTTCCATCACCTGTCCAGACATGACCATATCAGGACATCGTCAGCCCTGAGGGGAAAACAAACTTCATTAACGTTGTATCGACGTAAAAAGAACCATTAGGACATGAACAGACACTGCAGCACTAGGAGGTTTTACTTTTATCAGGTGGCTGAAAACGCTGTGTGTTCAGTTTTTGTGTGTTTGAAAAAGATTTTCTGTTTCCGATGAAGATTAAAGGCTGGAAACCGATGGTCCAATTCCTTGTGTCTGATCATTCCTGAACCGGGAATTCTTTGGCTTGACGCACATATGCATCACAGCCTCCATGTCTTGGACCAAGGGAGGCAAATCCCGTTCCAGGGGCAGTATCTGCCAGTTTTAATTGCTAAATAACGGTCATTTTTTGGATTACATAATATCTTAACAGTGTTTCACGAAGCAGGCTACACAAATCCGAGAGTAAGAAAAAAAAAAACTTGCTTGAGTTAGGCTGGTGTCCACTAGAAAACGGCAGATTCTGGTTCAGTGTAACTAGTTGAGTCAAGTCAGGTTCAAGTAATCACAACATGTGACCTTGAATGTAGCCCATAGCCTGTAACCATAGTGATGGTGGGAAGAAATAGTTTGAATAGTTTGGTCTAAATGCCTGGGTCACTATGCTTTGAAAAATTTGCGACACCTTCTAGACGAGAAAGATAATGCTCTTTAGATCAGTTCAATTCCAGGTGTAACACTGTTGTCTCCAATCCTGGTCATAGACAGCACTTGGCCAGCAAGTTTACTAGCTTGCTTTGAATACTAACCTCCTCAGTACTGGGAGAAAAGCCTAAATGTTTTCAATTAGGGCACAAATTAAATAATTAGTCCTTATTTAGTGGCTTAACAGATACCCTCCTGGATCACCTTAAACGTCTTAAATTTGTTTCTATGCACGGATCACAAAATAAGAACCTGTGTCACACTGACCCCTCCAAAGAAACCAGTGAATCACTATTCAGGCATGACAGAGCAAGCTGAACAAATCAGGCGGAAGATTATTTACGCAGAGAGGCAGATTAAACATGTTTTAACATTTAAGCGTGCTGCATTAAGCCTGTTGTATATACTCCAGTTAATCCTACAACACGATATCCATCTGTGTTCGTTCCAACACGATATCCATCTGTGTTCGTTACAACACGATATCCATCTGGGTTCTGTAAGACACGATATCCATCTGTGTTCGTTACAACACGATATCCATCTGTGTTCGTTACAACACGATATCCATCTGGGTTCTGTAAGACACAATATCCATCTGTGTTCGTTACAACACAATATCCATCTGGGTTCTGTAAAACACGATATCCATCTGTGTTCTGTACAACACGATATCCATCTGGGTTCGTTACAACACGATATCCATCTATGTTCTGTACAACACGATATCCATCTGGGTTCGTTACAACACGATATCCATCTGGGTTCTGTAAAACACGATATCCATCTGTGTTCTGTACAACACGATATCCATCTGGGTTCGTTGCAACACGATATCCATCTGGGTTCTCTAAAACACGATATCCATCTGTGTTCTGTACAACACGATATCCATCTCTGTTCTGTACAACACGATATCCATCTGGGTTCGTTACAACACGATATCCATCTGTGTTCTGTACAACATGATATCCATCTGGGTTCGTTACAACACGATATCCATCTGGGTTCTGTAAAACACGATATCTATCTGTGTTCTGTACAACACGATATCCATCTGGGTTCGTTACAACACGATATCCATCTGGGTTCTCACATACACGATATCCATCTGTGTTCTGTCCAACACGATATCCATCTGTGTTCTGTACAACACGATATCCATCTGGGTTCTGTAAGACACGATATCCATCTGTGTTCTGTACAACACGATATCCATCTGTGTTCTGTACAACACGATATCCATCTGGGTTCGTTACAACACGATATCCATCTGTGTTCTGTACAACATGATATCCATCTGGGTTCTGTACAACACGATATCCATCTGTGTTCTGTACAACACGATATCCATCTGTGTTCTGTACAACACGATATCCATCTGGGTTCTCTAAAACATGATATCCATCTGTGTTCTGTACAACACGATATCCATCTGTGTTCTGTACAACACGATATCCATCTGGGTTCTCTAAAACATGATATCCATCTGGGTTCGTTACAACACGATATCCATCTGTGTTCGTTACAACACGATATCCATCTGTGTTCTGTACTTCCACAGCAAGTCCTCCCACCCCAACATGTAGTGTGAGTGTAGCTTCAAGGCAACATGAAACTAACATAAAACCTGTGCAAAGTGAATCAATCTACAGAGCCATCTGCTGGACGACTTTGGGTGTTGCTGAGGTAGAAAGTTGCCTCCCGCGGTTTAAAATCATCCCCACACAGCAGAGGCAGTTTAGCATGCAAGTTATTTATTCTTTACCATCTCTGGGGAATGGCCTACAACATTATGAAGAACCACGAAGTCTGTATTCTTAAGAACATAAAAAATACAAACGTGCAATAGTTAGAGAATGTACTGTACTGTGAAAAAGCAAAGAGGCTTTCAAAAATAATTAAATGAAAGGTATCTAAATATAAAAAACACTGAGCAGTATAAATAAAGAGCAGTAAACAGTAAAAAAAAATAATTAAACACCAAATAAAGTAATTCATAAAATAACATTTGGTGTGTCTGTTCTTTGCCTTTAAAACTGCATCAATTCTCTTCGGTACACTGCCGTGCAGTTTTATAAGAAAATTGGCAGGTAGAACTCTCCACAGTTCTTCTATGGACTTTGGCTGTCTCGCTTGTTCCGGTCTGTACTGGTAATCCCAGACTGCCTTCGACCAGTGCCCTTTGGAGGCCATACCATCTGTCGCAGAACTCATATATATTATGTACAGAGCATCTCTCATTTGACCATAAAACACACTTCAAATTGAGTCATTGGGATGCAGTGTAAAGCAGTGGTTATCAAAGTGGGGGCCGACAGGGGGTAAAAAAATAAAATAATAATAATTGCTTACGATGGAAAACAGAAATATTGAATCTAATGGAATGATTAAAGATTTGTAATACAAATGTAATTATTATTGCATTAATAAAAGTAAGGATGTATATAGAAGTTTGTTTTTTTACATTTGCCATAGTATTGTCAATGGGTTTTTTAAGACATCTTTGCAAAAGGGGGGCCCCTGCCAGAAGCTTATGCTATTTGGGGGGGCCTTGGCCAGTTTAAGTTTCGGAACCCCTGGTTTAGAGAACTGAGAAAAAGCCAAAGGAGAGCTGCAGCTAACGGCATCCCAGTCTTCAGAACTACAATCCCCATGAGGCCTCAGGACTGACTCAGTTGACCAATAAATCTCCTAACGGACGGAGAATGGAGAAAGCTTGAGTGCCACGTGTCACCTGTCAGGAATCAAGGCAACACTGCAGTTTGTGGAATTTATTCATTAATTCTGGAGCTCCTGGGTTCCTCATGGAGATCTACTGGCATCTTGTTTTCCGCTTCTTCCGCGGAGATGGAAGTAGAATTTGTCGGTTTTTTGTGAACACTGTAGCCGCCATCATACGTTCCGAACCCTGGTGTTTCACTGGCAATGTTCATGTTGATGTATGTGCGGCCTGGAACCACCAGGTCTACACCACCTTCAAGAGGAAACTGAAAACGTACCTCTTCTGACAACACATCATGCCTCTGTCCTTGAACCCTGAAACTACAGCACTTTTGTGCGTTGCTCTGGATAAGAGCGTCTGCTAAATGACTAAAATTTAAAATGTAAAATGTAATGTAAATGGCTTCCCTTCCCAGAAGTCACTTGGCTTACGGAACGTGTGGTCTTTCCCTTAGAGCCAGTATGCTCGACGACTGGCTAAATCATGTGGGGAAATGTTACCATCTGCTGGCCATAAACGGAATTAACAACAGTCTCTATCCAGTAGCTGATATAAATTTAAATTTTATAACTTCTCTCACGTTGACATTCAGTGGTCTTGAATTTGCCACTGATTGTCATTGTTATATTCTTACAGCAGGTCACTTTTAAGTAGAATGTAGGGATAAACAATTAGTATAAAAATGTAAGTGATAAATGATAATTGGGCTAAAATTGTCTGAAGTGAATGAGTCAAACGCAAAGTGTTGTTTAAATGAACGTGATTAATGAGTAAAGTCAGCCGGTCATCCGAGCCGGCAGGTCTCATTAGGAGTGTTTCACCCATATTACAGAGCTGTGAGTTTCTGTTGTATTCTGATCACTTAACCCAGATACCTCCCTTTCCTACCACCTTTGTAAAGATGGAAACTTTTTTATATTAAGATACGAATTAACTATCCAATCTTCTTTACTTAAGGCTCAGAGGCGAACAAATAGAGGGTAATCATAGCGGGAGGACGTGGTATAGAATTTAACTGACTGACTGCGAATTAAAATCTTTAAATTTACCCGTCACGTTTGCAAGTCTAAATATTGCTGTTCGTGTTCCTGTTTTTGGTACCTGTGGTAAATTAAACAAAAAAAAATATATATATATATATCAGTACCCATTCAGGTATCAACAAAGCACCAGCCATGGTATGCTGTAAATAATTGTTAATGGAGTAGGTAACAATTACCTATAATAATCTGACAGCAGATATGTGAATGACAAGTCATTGGGTAAATGTTAAACGGCTGAACCGTGATCATCTCTTCACTTAGCTGACAAGCTTACACGTTGTATCACTAATCCATTTACACAATTGGACACTTTTTAAAGCATTTTAAGCTGAAGGCTTCGACAGCAGTGCAGAGATCTGAGCAGGCAGTCTTCTGGTGTTTCTCTGGAAAACCTGCTACAACCTGTATGCCTGAAAGACAGGCGGATTTATTGGCCAACTGAACTTTGTTTCTGTCAGACTTGTGTTGATACTTTTTAGCAAGTTCGTTACCCAGCCTTTATGAGCTGAAAAAGAGTTGCACAGTGAATCAGGTGTCGCTTTACAACATTCCTCAGGCCTGTATTCATCAAAAACAAAGACAGAATCAAATTAAAAACTGTATATACACATTGTTTCCTTGTGCTAATCAACTAGCCAAAACTTGTTCAAATGACAAGAAGATTAACATTAAATCAGTTGGATCACTGGCTAGACAGTCTGCCACTGATCCCAGCTGCTGAGCATTCCAAGATAACTACATTTCTGAAATCTTTAAGCCAAAGGTTCCAGATGGGAAATTAAATTCTTGCTTTTGATTGAGTAACTAGACAAGAATCTAACGAGAGTGATAATCATTCAGTGAATAAAAACTGCCATTTAACGCAGCTGGTCGCACTCCGCAGTCAGTTTACAGTCAGGTGGTTTTATACTTCAGGAAATCCAACCAGCCCACCGTCAGAGCTGCGTGGGTCAACCCCGTATTGGGCCGGTCTGATGACTAGCAGTGCAGCAACATTCCTTTGTTTTGGTCAATACAACACAATACAATATTTAACATGTATGACAACATCTGGCTGCTCCTTTCCGATGACACGCGTGTTCTTGTCTCTTTGGCGGGACTCTCCCTGTGTGTCCTGTACAACAAACCTTACATTGCAGTTTAGCCGCCTTCCAGGCCTTATCAGGGCACAGCACCTGGGAGAAGTTATCTTTACGGAATGGTTTTGATCTGCTTGTAAACATGAATAGACTCAACCTATGTGGGATGTGCTGTCATCCCTGTGTGAAACACTAAGCACCAATCCGGTCTAACAGGACTTAAACCCATGACAGCAGAGGTAAGGATATTTCTCCAAACAGGGAAGACATACCTTTCTTATTCCAGTTTGTGTAAACACAAAACAACTCTAGTTGCACGGTAGGCAGTCTGTGCTAAAAAGTTGGTGGCTTGTTTATTATGATGCATCTGGACCAAACGACTTTATTTAGACATTCAATTGAGAAAAACCTAGAGAAGGGGAAGTTGTTTATTTTGTAGCACCAGGTCACTAAGACGAAATAGAGCGGTAATTCTGAAGCCATACATCCATACAAGGCCTTTGTGTGACTCACTAGGCCAAGGCCCTTTTTACCTATTGACTTGCCCTGCACACCTGTTTCAAATAGACACGCAGTATCGTATTTAACTGAAAATTCCATGGTCCTGTGCCAACATCAGTTCTCTTTAAAATCCTCTTTAATAAACCACCACAACAAACTGCGTTGAGGAAGCGCTTGAGAGAGTCATTCAGAGTCCATGACGAGCCTCGTCCAACCTGTTTGACCTGCCAGACTCTCATCTTCCACCTACCATGATACGCTACCACACACTAACAAGCAGGTATTTCCTACGTTGACTGGTGACGTCACACTGAACTCGCGCTCCACAAAGATATGTACACACACTCGTCCCACCTGGCTCAGGGGTGAGACTACCCGCCCTCCACAGACTGATACCGACAGAGAGACGTATCTATGAGAGAGACACACTGTGCACTCCGAACACAGCTGCCTTTGCTACAGCCCTGAACAATTTCCTCTGACAGCACTCCAGGTACCTGCTTGTGTTTCTTTATGGTTCTGATACGTTGAGTCTGATGCGTTCAAAGTTTCTTTCTTTTTGTACGGTGTTTAGCGTTTAGTCAGATGTGTGTGTTAGGGGGATGAGAGAGAAGTCTTTCTAAGTAGGCTTTCGTAAAATGTTTAAAATGTTTAAAATGTTCTTTAATGAAGATTTTAGAGCCAGTTTTTGCTACTTCTTGTAGTACTTTTAGTTTCACTATTGTGGTTAGAAGAAAGGTGTTCCACAGCCATGACGTTCTGTTTCGCCTTGCTGTTTGTCGGCAGTCTGGAGACCGGCCTGAACAATGGCTTCCTCTGCCACTCCGTACAAAAACCAGAATTATTCTGAACTGAAGCAACAGTGTAAGGAAGCCAGGAAGCTCTTTGAAGATCCCGAGTTTCCAGCTTCTAACGCCTCCCTGTTCTACCAGAAGCCACCTCCTGGTATTGTTGAATGGAAGCGTCCGAAGGTAAGTTGAGATGTTTTTTAAGGAGATTAGAGGATTGGATAAAGCACTGGACGTCTGAGCAGTAGACACATGCTGCAGGGACTTCTCAGCTGCTGACACATTTCCATTTTAGGGGGCTTATCTTCTGAGTTACTGCTTTTGAAATCTGGGTGCAGTTAAAAAAGTCCAGTAAGCAAACAGCCGGTGATGATTAACTCTGGCAATCGGAAAAGCACTCAGAAGATGCTTCTTGTGAGGTTTTATAATGTGGAGTCACGTCTTAGGAGGGATCTTAGACAGACAGTATCTTCTCAGTAAGATTTCTCCAGCTCCAAAGGTGATGAGCATATCCACGGAGATCAACTTTTACATTAAAGACCACTAAGACCACTATGAAATATTAGTTGCCCTTCAGGGAAATTACTGAGGGAAATGCTGTCATAAATGGCTTTGTATTTTTTGATCAGTACCTACTTAAAAAAGGAATTTAAGGAATGAAACACCTTAAAACTGCCTACTCACTGTTTGATTAGAATATATGCTTCAAGCTTTGAGATCAAATCTCAGATTGATATTTTGACAAACAGGATCTGTCGTATATGGAATTCATTTTGTCCTGAATGGCTTATGACATTTAAACCTGGTTTGGGTTTCCATTGAACCGTAGCATCCAAAACATACCTAAATGTTGTTCTCAGACAAGAAGCCAGATGAGTAATGATGGACATCTACATGGTAAAAAGATTTGAGTTAAAGTTCAGTGGAAAGTGACAGTGTACAGGCACAGAGAAATAACCCCTTTTAACCAATGGTCCTCCTCCAGGAAATCAGTGACGACCCTCACCTGTTTGTCGAGGGAGTGAGTCGTCAGGACCTAAACCAGGGAGAGCTGGGAAACTGCTGGTTTGTGGCAGCGTGTTCCTGCCTTGCACTCAGACCAAAACTGTGGAAGAGGGTGAGTCGAATATTATTATAATTCAATAAAACTTATTTCTTATTTTAAATTACTTAACATTTTATTTGTTTATAGAGCAAGATTTTTTAACTGAAGCATTAACTCTGTATATTTCTACTCCATGGCTTGGAAAAATCCAAATTAGCGACCCACTAATCATACTTTACATAATTATTTTTATCAGCGTTTTCTTTTCATGAGCAGAAGAAAATGTTATTAAATGCCACCAGGAAGCTTACAGGTGAAAGTCAGGCTTTGTAAAACTTGTATTGTGAATGGTAAAATTGTCTGAGGCGAGATGGATTTACCAATTTATTAGTTTTTTTAGAGCTTTAACTTAAAGCTCAATAAAATATATTAAGAGACATACAAAGGCTTTTGGCCTTCCCCAAACTTTTTCCACAAAGTTGGAAGCATAGAATTTTCCAAAATGTCTTGGTAAGCTGAGGCATTAACACTTCCCTTCAGTGGAACTAAGGGCCTAGTCCAACCCCAGAAAAACAACCCCATAGCATTATCCCTCCTCCACCAAACTTTACAGTTGGCACAATGCAGGCAGGCAGGAAGCGTTCTCCTGCCATTCACCAAACCCAGACTCGTCCATCAGACTGCCAGATAGAGAAGCGTGGTTCGTCACTCCACAGAACACGTTTCCACTGCTCCAAACAGTAGATTAAGACAAACAGGTTTCAACCTGTTTTCTGGAAAGGCTCCTATTCTTCAGTTAATGCACACTGACATCTCGGATTCAGCATTGTGGATTTGTCCGTAACAAAGCAGGCATTCACAAACACTGACATTGCTATGCTCGCGTGAGAGCATTCCGGTGACTGTGGGACTCCTTCAGTGGCCAAGGAAAACAACAGACCTTAACCACTACACCACCCACACCTTGCCTTTCTGGTGTGCTATGTGTTTCCACTTGTCTTTGTCTTGATTTCAAAGATTTCTTTGAAATCAACTAGTGTGAAATGAAACCAATTTCAGTATAAATCCATATGAAGCATATGGTGTGAGAATCCTTCCTGACGGTCGCAGTGGCAACTTCCGAGGTGTCAGTCAGACAGAACCCTTAATGATGACAGGATGACCTGGAATAAAAACCAGCTGTATAGAAACAACAGTGCAACAACACTCCCTACAATGAGAGGTTCTCACCGTTCATTCATTACAGCTGAGTCCATTAGGAACATCATCTTATTTTAAATTGTTTTAAAAGTACGTCAGAATTTAACCAATAAAAACATTTTGAACTGAAACAAAATCTTATGACTTTATGCATTCTAAAATCAGAACAATTTATTGAACTAGTAATGGGCACTCATGTGTAAAAACCTGTATGGAAACCGCTGACACGTATTGATTTAATGTAATTTCTAACAGATAAAGAGCGAGGACAAACAAACCATAAACTGTGTGCTGAGAAATATTTACTCTGTTATCTGCTGCCTCTAAAAATGTTGCCAATACTTTTTTAATTTAATTAAAAAATTTAATTTTAAAGTCTTTCAACCTGATTATGTACTTGTGGCAGCTACCTAGACGCTAAAGAGTTGCTAGGTGATTATACAATGATCCAATTATTTCAAATGACAAAATGTGCCTTCTTGCTAAAAATCTGGAAAGCTAGATGAACTTGAATGCATCAATAAAGCCCTGAAAATGTATGTATGATATCAACTGATAAACTGTAGTCTGATTGCAAACCATCACAATGAGGTGAGTGGCAAAACTCTTAAACTCTTAGTCAGCTCTGCGCTGACTTTGATGGTCAAAATGAATCATGTATGACTGAATTAATTGTAGCGATAAACAAGGGCTTGTGGACAAATCTGGACCTCTGCAAACACACAGGTGATACCAAATTGGAAAGAACAGGAATGGGACCCAGACCACCCTGAAAACTACGCCGGGATCTTTCATTTCCGATTCTGGATCTTTGGCCAGTGGGTGGATGTGGTGGTTGATGACCGCCTGCCCACGATTAGAGGAAACCTCCTCTACTGCCACTCCAAGCAACGCAATGAGTTCTGGAGCGCCCTTCTGGAGAAAGCCTATGCCAAGTGAGCTGAATGCAGAATTAACCTGGTTCTCAAACGCTGTGGTGAAACAGCTGTAACGCTCTGCTAACAGAACATGGTGTGCATCTGTCTGTAAGCCTTTTAATTTGAACTGTAAAAACCATTCAGAAAGCACTGGAACCAGACCTTGCATTAGTTACAGGTGTTGCCCCTATGTCTGCAGGCTGTCTGGGTGTTACGAGTCCCTGGATGGAGGAAACGCAGGGGATGCTGTGGTAGATTTCAGTGGGGCAGTGGCAGAGTCCATCAACCTGAACTATGTGAACGACGGCTCCAACCCACAGAAACAAGCTAAGCTCTTTGAGTATCTGCTCAAAGTGAACGATGGGGGCGGCATGATCAGCTGCTCAATTAAGGTTGGTCAGCTCAGTTCAGCAGCAACTAGATAACATTGCCAAAGATGGTTTTTATTCTTAACGTTTGTGTGTTGTCCACACTACAGGTTCTGTTGACCCGGAACTTATCAGCAGAAGTATGAAACCTCACCCTGAGATTAATTGTTATGTGCAGCTGCCTTTCTCATAGACTTAACTTGTAAACTCCAAATCAGTTATGGACTGATATGCTAACATTTTAGTTTATCCATGTCCCAGTTGCTCTCAACCACCAGTGAATGGGTGGACCTGTCATAAATGGGTGGACCTGAGTTACTCTGTTTCTATCCTCAGGCCTCTCCGTCCGAGTTTCAAGCACGCATGTCTTGTGGCCTGGTCAAAGGTCATGCCTACTCAGTGACAGCGGTTCGGAAGATGCATCTGGAGCGAGTGAAGGATCTCTCCATGATCCGAATGAGGAACCCCTGGGGGACGACAGAGTGGAATGGGCCGTGGAGTGACAGGTGACCGGGTCGCCGACTACGCCATGACACCGATGGAAACTATTGCCATTCTTTCATCTCCTTATCTTACCTGTGTCGCGCTGAAAACGGTAATGCATAGTCATGGCAAGGTTAACTATCTACGTTCCCAATAGCAACAACCAGGCAGAGGCAAATGCATTTATTTTCTAAAAATCCCAAATGGTGAGGGGGGTGGTAGCTGTTACCATCAGTTGTTTACCATGATCTTCAGCAAGGGGGGGAAACTGATGCTCTCTCAATATTGTGGGGGAAAAGTACCCCCCCCCCCCCCAAAAAAAAACAAAACTGATTAAAAGAAGGAAACTAGACAGATCTATTCTGTTTGCTCACTGCAAAGACTCAGGATTAACTGAGGATTTCCCCATGGGTGATGTATCAGTGGAGTTGAGCTTATTGTCTCTTGTTTGGTTTAGTTTTTTTTTTTGCTGTTTTTTTATGCTGGTGTCTCTGCTCCGTTTCCGCCAGTCTGCTGGGTTTTATTGCACTGCAGTCGGCTTCCAGTTCTCCTCCTATCTTTGCAGGAAGTCTAAAAGAAAAGCTAATCCATACAACTATAACTTACATACCCCAATCACACTAGGACAGTTGCTTAATCACACAACAAAAACAATGTCAGAGAAAACAGTATTGTAGCAAATGCAACCCATTAATAACTCATGAGTATCAAAACAGTTCTTCACTGTAACCCCCCGAACAACAACAACAACAACAACAACAACAACAACAACATTCAAAAAGACTGCAAAATTCATCAGCTACAGACCAAAATGCTGACCATTGCCTCTCCTTCCGCTCAGCTCCAAGGAATGGCAGAGGGTGGCCGGCTCCGAGAGGAAGTCCATGGGGATCACCGTGGACGACGACGGGGAGTTCTGGTGAGCTTTTGGACTTTAACGGAATTCCGCAGCCCCCTTTCAGGCCCAAAACCCTGGAGCCAAGGGGATCTCAGCAGGTTGGCAGATAGACTGGGGATGATTCTAGTTGCTCCCAGTAGAATGCATGGCCCTGGCCAAAGATGTGCTCGTATTCCTGCAGGATGGTGTTTGAGGACTGGTGCAGGTACTTCACAGAGGCGGTTGTGTGCCGCCTCATCAATACTTCGCCGCAGGGCGCTGGGAAGACACTGCACGAGGCAATGAACTTTGGCAGCTGGACTGAGCACCCGGTGCCATTGCTCAACCGCTGCGGCGGCTGCATGAACAACCGGGACACCTTCCTGCAGAACCCCCAGGTGCACCACCTGCCCCTGCGTCGCATGCTTCACCACCTGCCCCCACAACACATGCTACGCCTTCTGCCCGCCGCATCAGACGCTACGCTCCCTGAGCCCTGCATTTTGTCCTCGACAGTATATGTTTGAGATAAAGAAGCAGGAGGAGGAGGTCCTGATTTCACTGCAGCAGAGAGATATGAAGATACACAGACCAATCCAGGGGGGGGAGAACCTCACCATCGGTTTTGTCATCTTCAAGGTATGTGAGCCTGAAGGGTGCTGAGGTGGGGGGATAGGGTGTGTGTATCAGAAGTCCACTGATATTGAAGTGATGTGATTTTTTTTTTAATAGGTGGAGCTTAATCGAAAGTATCGAATGCATGACATCCTGACTCAGGAGGCTGTGGACACAACTACCTACATAAATGCTCGCACAGTTTTCATGAGGAAGATTCTTGGTATAGGGACATACATTATTATTCCTTCAACATTCACGCCTCGCGTTTTGGGGGATTTCATGCTGAGACTCTTCACGGACTTGGATTCCAGTTGCAGGTAAGTCTCATCTGGAGGACTTCTCTTATGAGAAAGGAGAACCAATGGTGTGCTGGAATCTAAAGGAGAAGGGTCTTTTTTCCATTCAGCTCCTATCTCTTGAATGCCTTTGGTCTGAGTTGCCACTTGGGCATCTTATAGGACTGGCCAATAAGAAATAAGTCTGAAAGACAGACAAAGTGCGATTGTGATCACAAAATATTATACACTAATGTCCACCACCCCTCCCCCCCGTCCTCAGAGAGCTCACTTCCGACAAGCCCAGAGTCAATTGCTGGAGCAAGTTCCAGGGATATCCCTGTGCAGTGACACAGATCCACATCAAAGGAGCCCATGGGCTGAAGAACCAGGGCCAGTCTGGGGGTGAGTTTACGAGCACATATTGGACCATATTGGATCCACCCATTTACGACCTATGAGCTTAGAGTGAAACACATGGAAACATTAACCTGGTGAGGAGAAACCAAAAAGTGAACTTAGATGCCACACTTTGCAATTGTATGTGTATTTCAGCACACATCTATCTCAATTATATGCCCTTCAGATTAAAATTTACACATCTAAGTCTGGTTATAGCTTACTGGCATTGAACTATAATCCTGAATGTGTGGAATGGATGAGCTTCGTGATCGTTGGAGGTTACTACAGCTTTTTTAATGTCCTTGCCACATTAGGCATATGCTGATGCTTCTCTGTGTTGCCTGGTTCTGCAGGAGTGAATCCCTACGTGATCATCTCCTGTGAGGGAACTTCAGTCCAATCAACGGTTCAGGAGAACACCCTTGAGCCCCTCTTTGACACCAGGGCAATTTTCTACAGGAAGAAACCTAGGAAGCCCATCACCATTGAGGTAAGTTGGCATAGTAAAACCAACCATCCAACCGTGAGGGGAAGACATTTTAGTAAGTCTTACTACGGGTCTTATAGTAAGACCGTGTATGGACTAGGCATGCGCACTGATATCCTGTCCAGTACCTTCGATTTGGTCGTATTTGTCTCATTTAGCATGTTAGCATCATTAAACATTCAGAATTCTACATTACATACTTGTTGCAGATATCTGGACTGATTGATAGAATACAGTTTGCAGGGTGAACGGTAGGGTTGGGCTCTCCTGGTACCGTTAAACGCACGTTAAACCCAGTGTGTATTGGCAGGTGTGGAGCAGCGTCATCAGTAGGGACCAGTTCATGGGCCAGGTGGTCTTGGCAGCCACTGCAAAGGGTACTACTGAGCTCCAGACGCTGCCACTGCACAAGAGGGGCACGCCTGATCACATGCCTGGGACCATCACCCTCAGAGTCTTCACCTCCGTTCAGCTGACAGAGATGTGAGGCCAAGGCGTTTGTGCCCGTCAGCCAGCCAACCCAATTGGGACGTTGAGCAGAATCCTTCCTACCTCTAACCCTGTGGCAGTTAGTCAAGATTTAGGAATCGATACCCATGCCTGGTGTCAAACTCACCTCAAAGAAGGATTTCATTCCACATTTTGTAGATACCGGAATTTATTGTGAGACAGACGATTGTTGTCTGAGCCTTCCCTGATAGATGTTATAGACTGGAGCTTGAATCATCTCAGTGCAAAAAAGTGTAAAATACATGTCAGTGTAAGTCAATGTAAATAAAGGAAAAAATAATTAAATAAATATTCTCTAATACGTTAGACTTTGTCTATATTTTTGTCTCTGTTTCTGTAATGTTTTTTTTTTACATTACGAAGAGAACACTTGCCATTATTATAGCAGATTTAACCCATTCACCAAAGTTTCATTATTATTTTTTGAAAATGCTAGTATCTTCTGACTGTAAGAAACCTTAAAAGATAAGAAATTCCATAGATGTTGTTGAGAAGGCTTTTTCTTTTTATTTTCCAGTCCCCAAACCGTGGGGATGTTTTTTGTTTTTGTTTTTACACTCAAGACACGGCCATGCAGAATTTAAAAAGTCTATTGCTTCAACCACAATTAAAAATACCTTATTTAAAACAGTTCCCCCCAACTGGACCCCTCTTGCTCTCTCTCTCTCTCTCTCTCTCCTCTTTTTTTATAGAATGGGGAAAAATGTGACTGACGGATCAGGTGTAATATTTTAAACAGATGCACATTTTGTCTCTTTCTCTTTAAACACATTTATAGAGCAAATTCACCACATGTACAGATTTACACATCCAGAAAAAACAGGAATGCACGGGAGCAACACAAGTAGAGTCTGAAAGTAGAGTCTGATGTCCATCGCTCAGGACTTATATATATATATATATATATATATATATA
>JAOYSI010001752.1:0-15593 GCA_025775065.1 Hiodon alosoides | reverse complement strand
TCACCCTAAGTAAAAATATAATTTTTTAATGCATTGTGTGCATTAATGCATTTTAATGCAATATATATATATATATATATATATATATACATAGTAATAAGTTTGAGACGTTACAGTACATAATAAAAATTAGAACGTGTCTCTCATGTCAACATGGATGAGGACAAAATTCATGCTAATCTCAAGATTACAAAAGAATCAGCTCGGCTCTCTCTCAGCTTTACACATTAATACTTTCGCCCTCTTCATTACTACTTCACAAAAGCGTGTCCACACTCCCCATGGCCAATACTAATGCACTGCTTACGAGAAATAACCAATTCATATTTAAAAAAAAAAAAAACATTAAAAAGTTTTATTTTAGAAGCACACGCTTAAGTTAACAGAAAAAAGGAATCAGCACACAGGCGAATGTGAGCGAGATTGTGTGTTAGCACCGAAACTTTGGTCAACATTTAGACAAAGCATTAGGTGATCGTTTTGTAAGCGGTTTAAAAGTGGAGACGGTATAAAGAAAATTGCTAAGAGGAAAAGAGTGCTTGTGACATATCATTGAACTTGGAAATAGCTTCCAATAATACGTTGGGAAATGTTTTTCAAAACAATTTTGTACGCGATCAGACAAAATGTCCTGGTCCATTTCAAAACATGAATGCAAGTACCCAATGCTTCAGATGTGGGAGAAAACACAGAGCTCACAGTTGAAAATTTAAACAAAAAAGATGTCACCATAATAGCAAGGTCGGGCATATTGCAAGCACGCGTCTTGTCCCTCTCAAGATACAATATGAAGTTAAGCACATTCGCAGGAGAGACTATTCTCTTTATAAGACAAGTGGCAGTAAATGTAAATTATGAAGAGCAGATGGTGTCCCTACCACTGGTCATTAGAGAGGTGACAAGCCAGATAGAAATTAGCTTCTTAAACAGAAGCTAAATTGGAAAGACAGATTCTCAGTGGGAGTTGCATGGGACACCATTGACAGTGTTGTGGAGGACGTAGTCCAGAGCTACGCTGCAGTGTTTGAAGAAGGTTCCAGAGATATTCAGACAGGACTGAATGCCAAAGGTTATTCAACAAGCAAGACCTGTGCTGTAAGGGTAGGTAAAGAGGGTTTCAGTTGTTGATTTTAAAGTACGGCGTTAATATCCATGAAGCCCTAGTCCCAAATCTGAAGAAGACTATTTGTTTCTGTTAAGCCTACAAAGTCTCTACCACTAAATGTGGACTCAGAAATAATTTAGAATAAACACTCATTAGGACTTATCCCTGATTAACATCACTGATTATCACATATCACTGATTGCCTTATGGAGTTTGAAGTTTGAGTTTGTTGTTACCTCATGGAAAAAAGTTTTTTTGTTTGTTTATGGGGAAGGATAAAAGTGGTTAGTGGTGCTATGAATTCAGTTTGGCGCTCTATAGTTATGTGGCACGTACACTGCCTGGAAATAATAATAATAAGTACTGTTGCTCTGCTGTGTGTGGGTTATACGACCCTTGCAAACTTGTTAATAGAGGGTGAACTGGACCAGTCAAGACCACATTTTGCTGAATCTCTAAGTCTAAGTCTTTCTAAGTCTCCAAGTCTATTATTTACCACCACATTACAACATTGAAAATGACTGACTCCATGATAAAGTCTATTACCATTTGTTATGGATGCTCCATGGCTATTAGACAATACTAAACATTACTTTACCCCCAAGCTTTTGTGTCCAGTTTTATATATACTATTACTCAATATATACTACTGTTTGGTCATTATAATTTTATAGGTTATTTTAATAATAGAACTGTCTGTGTAAATTCATGAGGATTTTAAACACTGTATTAATTACCATGTGCATTCAGTAATAATCAAAGCATGATGTCAAACCCTAGCATGTCAAATAAAACTAATTAAAGCATGGTCGAATTGCTATTTCTTATTTACATTCCTACCTTTAATCATCTATTAGTCCGCAAGATTTCTGATGCAGAATTTCACCCATTACAGATAATAGTAAGAGCAGCTTGCTGGACATTCTTGAAACAAAGGAGGTCACAGACAAATTAATTGAGGAGCTGGATATGCCAAACGAACACTGTACTATTTTCATGCTTGTGTCTGTCTGTATGAAATGCAAAGTAAATGTCAATAACGTATCAAATAAATACATGTGAACTTTTCAGATAAAATATAGAAATTTGCCTAGACAAATATAATTCACCTAATATATAATTCACAAAATGTCTACAATCCGCTATAATTTAGAGTCTTTCTTAATTGCCTAAACCAGAGGTTTTCCACTACTGGCGGTACTTCAAGGGATTGTAGGGGTACAAAAGACACAAGACATGAGTAAAAACAAGGATGTAGTTGTTTTGAACAGGACTGCACGAAAATACTAAAAAGTCGGAGCTATTAGGATACCTACATATTACAATTCTATTGAACTCATAATGCCTGCTCTCAACATCCTGTGGGAGCACCCTTCCTGGCATCCATTGGCTTCATTCGACCTTTTCGATAAGCCGGAGCTAGTGGAGTGGGTCCTCACTAAAAAATCTCTGTGAGTAGTGGATTTTTACGGTTTAAACCAATTACAATCCTCTGGTCCATCTTGTGATGGCTAAGCTGGGGACCACAGAGCAGCGTTGGGTTGCACAACTGACTACCTTTACCTTTAAAGTAATGGCTTAGCTAATAAGAATGCAAAGAGTGGCCAGAGGGGGAGGTGGTGTGCACCACGTGATGGCCATCAACAGGCCGGAAGTGGCCGAAGTCGGGGAAGGCTGGACTCCAGGCATTGGCTGTCTGTCTGGACAAGCCGGGGAAGACTCAGGCCTGAGGAACAACTGCCCCGGCTGCCCATTCCAGAGAAAGTAAGTGGTGGAGAGAGTTGGAGAGGCTGAAGGGAAACCCAAAGGGTGCTTTGAAAAAAGAGCTTTGGGGGGTGGGGGGGGGGTCTCCGTCGCGGGATGCAGGGGATCAACTCTGGGGTCAAGGTCTCACCCAAGAAGGGCGTGGGCTGAAATACCATTCTTCTTTAAGACATCTGAGGGCTACTGAGTTGTTCTGCTGCAATTCTGTTGGCTGGGGTAATTACCAGTGATCACCTTGTGTATCACGTTGCTAAGTTTGGTTGTGGATCACATTATTGGAATGGTCACTATAGTCAGCCGTAAATATGACATTACTGTCCTGTATCTTAATAATTTTCCATTCATTTATTTTGACAGCTTTGATTGTCTGTTTGGGGATGAAATTAATACACTGACATACTTATACATGATCAGTTCACAACAGTTTAGAGCATAAAATCTATACACTATTATTTTCAACACCCATAACAAGGTAGTATTGCTATGAGTAACGCATACAATAAAGGTTGTTTATTAAGTTACATGGTTACTTATTATGGATTTCATTATTGTTGAAACTCTAATGCACTTATGGACCAGTTCAGAAAAGATCGGGGTCAAGGTTATATAAAGCTGCCTGTTTGCCATAAATAACTTAATAAATAATAAAATAAAATAGATTTAAAATAAATAGTATCAACAAATAATAACTTTTTCATGTATTTCCCTTTTAAGTTACTGTAGATCAAATGCTATTCAGTGCTTAAGCCTTTGATTAAAATTACATCCGAAAAAGAAAATAATTCGATTTTTAATATTGTTTAGGGAACGTTTAGGACAGACAATTACTTGTAGAAGGCTCTTAATTAGGACAGTGCATCTTGCTGTAGGGGAGTGGAATCATAGCAGAAGTCCTTTGCACATCTTAGAGAAGCTCATTGAAGTAGTCATCCTAATTATTTCAAATAGACTCCTGGGAGCTATCTTGTCTCAGGTCTGTCACTATAGTTCTGTACAGGGAGGGGATTGAGGCTACAGTCCAAGATAAGGGTCCTTAATCCACTGAGCCAATGTGTTTTTAAAGAGGCAAGGCACCCTTGTGGCGTGTTTGTGGACGACAACAGCAATAATCTCATCTCCACTTAATTTAAAGCTCATCACAATTTATTTCCCTGACACTGCACCGTGGCTGAATGAGACTGATGATAACAAGACTGTCCACAAGAACATGTTTGAATGAAACCATTAGTATTTCAAATTGCAAAACATATTTATTTTTATGCGTGCCCTATAAAATGAAATTTAAGTTAATACATTTATGTTGTATTAGGTTTATTTCTGTATCTTTCATTATTATCTATGAGTCTATTGTCTCAATAAGACAAATAACATAAATAATAATGTATGCAGTTTTTATATTTTTTGAATACACCTAAGCAGTCTGTGGCATGATTAAGTTTTCAATAATAATTTGCAAACAATCCTCCATGGAAAAAGCTTTTCAGCATGTGTTGTTTTGAGACAATTCATGGTTGTTTAGATAAAGTCATACATTCTTAATTCCTTCAGGAATCAACCCTTCTACTCTTGGTACCAACCCCACCAATAATCCTGCTCTGCTAGCAGCGCAGGGTAGCCTCAGGTCAGCTAGGGAGCTGAACAATGTCTTACTGCGGGCCATAAAAATGATTTGTGAGGAAATTGAAATGATTAGAACTGAATTGAGGTGACACAGGCACACACAGTGTATGCAGTGATTAGGCTCTGAAGGAAATGAGTTTGTTAATTTGTAAAGGACAAGAGTAATTAAAGCCTGGGGAACACGGCAGTTGTCTGACTGTAGTTAATGGGGACGTACGGAAGGCTAAAATAGCACACTTCCCTCTTTAGCGATAGAGAGCTGATGGACACTGTGGTGACCACATTCTTCAGGGCGATGGGAACTGAGCGCACTTTAAGAAGGGGAAGTAGGGAGGTGTTGGTAACAGACAGCTAGGGGAGGATAGCGTGATTGGAAATGAGTTAAAGCAACGGTTAAGTAAAGACTTCACAAATCAATAGCCTTGTTTCCCATTGCGTGACTTGAAGTGAGCTATTAGCCAAGGCCTGAAGCCTCAGTAAAAAAGCCTCTTTGCTTTCCCAGTGTCATGCTCCTGCCATCACCAGCGTGACCCAGCTTATTTCTTTAATATTTTAAATACTTTTTAAACAAATTAATCAAAACCACCAATTTTTCTGAATTATCCATTATAGAAGTACAAAATAATTGTTAATGTGAAAAATCATTTTTAAAAGAAAATCCTGGAAGAATAAGAACATTTCAACATACGCCTTCGTTGTTATGCTTTTATGAACAATAGGCAACTGACGTTACCTTTGCTTGTTAGTTACTAAGTTATATTTAGCTGAACGCTAAGGTAGTTGACGTTAGTTAGTCACTCAATAAATATAACAACATTTGACCTTTGAGCAAATGTATCTTTCTGTCATGCTAGTGCGGAAATCGCTTTTACAAAAAAGACGGCAACAGTAACAGTAAAGTTTTTAACTAATATGTTTAGCTGCAAAGTGAAGTGACGTTATGTGTGTAGTTTATGGTGGTGAGCATATTAATTGAGCTGGTTACAAAGTTTATAAGAACCTATTTGCTATACACTAATACTCATTGGCCCAACTTTAGCCTACCTAATAGGCCTTTTTAAGTCCTAAAAAAAGGTGGCTACACCTGCTTTAAGACCCCCTCTAGTCCTAAAAAATAGGTGGAAATGGAACTGGCCCAGGCACGCACTGAGAAGCCTCGTTTAGGCACAGCGTGGCTAATCTATGTGTTTAGTATCAAATGCGACAGATAGAGGCTCACAGGCAATATGTGCCGCATTCAAAGTACTTAGCAGTGAAACACGGACTCCTTTCGAGGCACGTCAATTGATGTTGTGTCACTCTTGTTTTTTGCAACCATCTTGAAAGCCTCAGGAATGTTTGTTTTGTATTGATGTTCACCTCCCCCCTACTCTTTTGCCAGTGGCTGTGGTATGACATTTCTTCCATCTATCTATTTACTTGTCGTTTGGTGGCTGCTCCCCGTGGTACTGGATCCCTCCAGGCAGGCTTCCAGCTTCATTCCTCTTAGGCTAGCGGAGCTGAGCTGAGCTGAGACAGTCATTCATTTGATGGAGCAGCAACAAATATTCACCATCATATAAGAGTCTTTTGAAGACGTGTGCCTGGAAACGCTATTCCGGATGAATTGTTCACTGTCCAGGATTGAATTAACTGCTCAGTGAGAAATTAATCTATTGACATGTTATTTTTTTTCGTATTTGAACCCCATGATGAACATTATAGCAAAAATCTAAATAAAAATTTACCTACCTGAAGAGTGAAAAGTGATAGACTCAAAGTTGGTGGTGGAAAGTTATACTCTGTATTTTACATTCTGGATGTAAAAACCGATCAGGCTCAACCCTCGCTAAACACTGCTAATGTATCTAAATTAATATGTCATATTGTCTATTATCCAGACACCAAATTATAATAATGTCAAAAAAATGTCAAAACATTTTTTTTCAAGTTCTCTTATCACTTTATGAGAAATGCAGTTCATACAGATTACATCGTATTTACAGGCTTTTCTGCTTCCTTAATACTCATTTCCCATACACTTTTTTCATTGGTGTTTATCTGTGACTCATCTGTCATTTCATTGTCCTCAACATTACCTTGTAAACGGTCATGTTTTACGACCCCAATATTTGTATCTACCCGACAGACATCCTGTAAAATCCTCTTTACTTGCTTGTCTTCTGTAAGGCTGTGATCAAACTTGAAAGCAGCTGCATCCTTTCTTGAGCACTGCATGCATTTGCGGGGCACACAGGAGTGTCAGGCAGCCAACAATGAGAACACTGCTCCCATGTGTTGAAAGAAGGGCAGTTTAATTTGGCCCTGACCCAGCAAGGAGGGTCCAGTTCAGCTGCTGACAACCACTTCCAAAGTTGTGTCTTTGGGGAGCCATAAAAGAAAGGTCATCTAATCTGTATTTAAGGATCTGATAAATTTCCGGAAGTGAGTGAAACAACATAAAAGGTATAAATCAATAGGATTAGGTTCACCTTTAAATGTATCAATTTCCTCTAACATACCCTTTATAATACAAATAGCTGACTAATACTGCACATTGACCTTGGTGGGAACAAGAAAGCCCTGTCATGCCTGAACGTCATTGTAAGTGTGTATAAACACTGGATTCTATTTAGAGCTGACAATGGTATCACAGTGATGTGTTGGATGTGGATCTAGCCCTTTTCAGTTTTCTCAGTACCCTTGTACATTGGCCAGTGCGTCCTTCGTAGTGTAGGAAGTAGTCTGGCATGGTCCTTACTGTCACTATGAAGATCTAAAGTAATAGCTTATAACGACACATTGCTTTGACTGTTCCCCTACCGCAAGGGTACAGCAGCCGTGCCTCATCTGGGAATTCTGTCCACACCACCACAGTTACTGTGCAAGCGTAGGCATGCCACTGACCAATCTGTGATGTTCCATTCTTTAATTGAATCAAGAACTAATCCATTTATGTAAGTCATTTGTGTCCAAATTTTCAGGGAGTTCTCTTTTATCGTATGTTGATTGTGTGCTCTTGTCTATTAGGAGCGATTGCGTAGAATATGTGACTTTTATTGTGTATTTTCTGAAGATTATTTTTATCTCCCAAGTTTGTTATGAATGCTGTCTGTGGACATCTGACAACAGCTAAGTCCCATTATATAATTCTCACTCTCGTGCATGGAAACCCCAGCGCAATCGTCCTTCATGTATAATAACTACAAACACACTGCAGTTATCATTTTAATTATATCTAACGGGAATGTTTTCCGGACAGTGTTTTGAAACAAAAAATACTTCATGACATATAGCCTCTAAGCTAAAAGTGTAATGCCAAACACCATTGCTTATTATGTAATACCAGGCATCAGTTGGCTGAGCTCTTGTCCATCGTTATGGCTGAGAACGATGAAAATATAGAGTAACAAGAGGTAACCTGACAGTGATGGACGATTGACAGTGAAACAGCACTCACTGAAAGGCCACCACTTCAGTACAGTTGTTTACTGATTCAGCTGACATCGACTCCAACACAAAGGAGCAACATTTTAAGTATGTTTTAGGAGGCAAATTCCCAGACACAATGAGAAGGCAGAGCAAGCTTGCATATGCCCTTTACTACATTGTATATACGTAAACTTTCTCAACCAGATACTATGAATTTGTGTTTGGATTTTTCTTCCATACCAAGAGTATGCACAAGATTGAAAGTCAGAGTGACAATGGCAACATAAAGTATATTTGTAAAATAATATAGATTGAATGTGGTGGGGGATCAGGCAGCTTGAACATTAAACGTTGGTCCATTGGGGCCATCCCGTGGACCCAAGTTTGCGAAGTGAATTTGAGGCATTACAATTGGAAATCCGAGTTTAGTCAGGGCTGGTAGATGTATACCAAGTTGGGTGTTACTCGAAGTTACGGCCATGGCTAGAAGAATTTTAAAGGGTTTTCAAAACATAAAATATGGCAGAACAACACGATTAGAGAAAAGTATAGGTCCTGTTTTTCAGTCAAATTTAACTTTAAGCCATTTCCATATTTTCCAAAATTTGCTACCCATGTGAAAAGTACTATGTTTGATCAATCTGCATCAATCAATTTTTGGTTTCTGTCAATGTGTTCATGGAGTTACGGAGGCACTTGCAGAATATGAGTGCAGTCAAATGCATCGACGGCATTGGGGAAATGGGATTTCTAATGAACCTTTTTGGATCTTTGAATGTTGTCTTTGGCTATGGTGGAATTTATACATTTGTTTGTGCGTCTTAGCATTGCATTCAGCACCACAGACAGACAATAAAATATGGACTCTGAAACCGACCAGCAGTCAAGGACTCACTCAACTAAAAAAAGGACTTCGGCGCACATCAGCTATAAATCCCAGAGCTTGTACTAACTACATGCAGGTCAGAAAGTTTATGAACTTTGCGTTACATTGAGTGAGTCATAATTCACCACAGTGGACCTGCCCCCCCTCCAGGCCCCCTATTCAAAGTAACACGTCCAACAGCTGATCTCCTTGACTGCAGAGTTTAAAACATGATGTTAAAGTGTATTGGTAGGGTAATCCATAAGGGTAAACCAGGGCAGCTTCAGGGGGGTTTGTTGTCTGCCCAGGTATTCCCTTTTTTCTTCTCGCTTGTTACGGAGAGGTGGCAGGTAAAGGGGCTCACTTTCCACAAAGAATCCATTTTTTTCACCCTAGCCAGGAAGTGACCCTCACATTCCCTCTGAGGGTGATTTACAGCTCTCCCTGGGGCAGGCTTGACAAAGACCTTCATTTGCTCTTACCCAGCAGACTGCACTGCTCAGAACCGTTTTTGGAGATAACTGCAGATTTCAAGGATTAAAATAGAGGGCAATTATGAGTACGTGTCAAGAAATATATGCGATTGTATAAATTATATTAATTACAATAAAACAAATTGAAAATTGAGTTATACATATATGGAGTGGTTACCTTAATAAATAAACAGTATCTTTAAGGTCACCTGCATTCTCTGAGGCAAAAAGACATGTTTTAGATAAATCAAAAATGGAGATTAGATCAAACTGAAACATATGGTTCAAGTTCTACATTTAAAATGTGACCTCTTAGCCACTTAAATGCAAATATGTTGTGAATATGTTATTATATGTACATATGTTGTTTCAAAATGACTGTTGATTCATTCATTCATTCATCAAATTCATTAAATTTATTCTTCTTTACCCTTTACTCTTTACACTTTTTGCGTTCTTTACAAATTCCTGTACCCAAACATTTCAGTAGTACTTTTGACCTTCTAAACACAAGTTTTGGTTGATAACCTCTTATAGCCATACATTCTATTTGTTATTGTTCTTAATGCTAATGGTTTCCCAAACCAAAGTCAATTTGAATGGTGTACATTGCAGTCTAATGTCACGACAGGGTGAGTTGTTTCCAGTCAGAGCCCTCCAAACATTGTGATGGCATCTGTATAGGGATCCCATGCTGTGATTGTTTGAAAGCTCTGAGCAACCTTTTACATGCCTAATCAACCCAGCCTAGGTCAGGGCAACGGTAGTTAGAGCCATTTATGATAATTAGATGGCCTTGTCCTTTTTCTCCTTTTATCCATGTGAGAAGGATGAAGGAATCCTTTCTACAATGTGTTGTCTCAGCTGCTGTCTATGTTTACCTTGTGCACGGTAAATGTCTAATCTTTGAGCTGATCTGAGTGTCTCGTCTCCAGTGTATTCCAAGAGAACACCTCTAAACGAAGGTTGTTTTGTTATCTTTTGCTTCCTTTGTTGTATTTTTCATAGTCTGTTCCATTGTGAATGACTAAACTGGGACTCCTTTGCCTTGTGTCTCACACCTTTTCATTTGCAGATTCTGAAGATTTTACACCCAAACACCCCCCCAATAAAACACACACATACACATACACAAACATACAAACACCCAAACATGCAAACAAACACACCCACACACACATGCACACTCACACACAAACACCCCAAAATGCAGACACACACATCAAATCATGCAAACACCCCCCCACACACACACACACAAACATACAAACACCCACACAACCAAACATGCAAACACCCAAACATGCAAACACACACACACACACACATACACACAGATAGTAATGTCTGTGCAAAATGTGATGTTCTTTGAATAAGATGAAGCAGTTTAATTAAATACGGAATTATTTCAAGGATCAGGGTTCAGAGATCCTTGGCTTCTTGATATGGGGGTTCCATCTGTCTGGCGACCTCTCCAGTGCTCACTGACTACCTTTAATTAGCTGAGGACATCCGTTCTTCTTCCCTGCTGCTCCTTCAAATGTGTTAAGGAAAGGGGGGGGGAAGCAATCTGTTTTGTATCTGTTGTACAAAATCACAGATTAACACACTTCTTTATGTTGAATGCAGGGAGCCGCACTTCCCTGGTGTGAGCTAAAAGAACTGCAGCTGTTGGTAATCAATAAATTAAATGTCTGTATGCATGGCGGCCTGCAGGAGTCAGAGAAATGGCTATTCACGTCTGCCTCCCATTTAGCGCCAGTGCCTTGAGATATTTTAAAGGAGAGCTAACTGCTCTTGGGGGCACAATTGTTTCTTTTCTACTTTCACTGGAATCCCTTCTAATTGCTCTTTCTGCTTGCCCAAACATATTTTTTACATTGTGTCAAAGAGCCAAGAGTGATATGTGTCCATTCATCCACCAGAGATATTAATCAGACGTAGATTCTCAAAATGAATACATTCTTTCCTACAGGTTTATTGTCATTTTTTATTACGGGTTCATAACCTTCTAGTGCACATCAGAGTGAATCCACAAACGGTATTCAATGAAAAGGTAAACTATTAATTATTTCCTAAAAACCCTTAAAATTGACTGCCTTTTATCAACGGTATATAAACATTATGTACATGCTAGGTGGAAATGACTGATCATTTTGTTATGTTATGAATGGGGGAAAAAATATTCTAATGATAATAATGATTACAGTCTTAAATGGATACTACAAAGTTGGTTTTATTTTTGTTATTTATTTGGTTGCCTATTCAATGCATTTTGAAATGATTGAAATTTAGCTTCTTCAAGAAGCATTTAAAAAAAAATCTAAGCTAACCCATTTTTGTACATACAGCCAATCGTTTTGTTTTTATTGACATTCAGCCAATCCTAGCTATTCACATGTGTTTTGTTTTTAAAAAGCTCATAGAATAGCAAGTTTAGGAATGTTCAGCTTAATGCCTCATGGAAAGAAATACAAATGGTAACATATGTCTATGGAAAAAACCGTTAGTCTGTATTTTGACAGACTAAAAGAAGAACTGGAATAGTGTTTATTGTTTAAAAGAAAGTGATATTAGAACACCCCTCGGTGTGTGAATACATTTTTGCAAAACTGTTTATTTGTGTCATTGATACCCAAAAAAACATGGATATTAGGGATTATTTGTGAAACTTACATCTGAGATTAGGAAAAAAGAACAGACAAGAAATGTGGTCCAACATGAGAGACTGCAATTTTTATTTTTCTGGGTTTTAACTTTAAGTACTTGAACTTGATTTTGGAAAATGAATGTATTGGAATTTTTCCAGAGGGGCTCCTTATATTCCTTTTAAATAAAAAAAGGTTTTAATACCACAGCTTTGCTACCCTGCAACACATTAAGTGACCACTTATGTAAAAAATTTAAGTGACCAGTTATGTAAAAGTTGCTCTAGATAACAACACAGGCCAACAAATGTAAAAACTGTTCTGGATAGCAGCACTTACTAGAAAATGGAAGCAATGTAAATATTGCTCTGGATAGCAACACAGTTTTGAAAAGGCTGGAACTTAAATTTACAATGTACTTCATTGCTAACTTACTACGATTTGCCCCAGTGAATGTGAATTGTGCTGGGTGTCAATTGTGGGGGCAAATGAGGAAATAAAATTGAGCCAACTTCTCTTCTTTTTTTACATTTTCCATAACAAGAACAATAAATTACTTGGCTTTCTTGGCTTTCACACATACACACACACACACACACACACAGGTGCACGCACACACACGCAGGTGCACGCACACACACGCAGGTGCACGCATCACACACGCAGGTGCACGCACACACACACGCGCAGGTGCACGCACACACACACACACGTGCAGATGCACGCACACACACATGCAGATGCACGCACACACACATGCTCTTGTGCATCGAAGCAAACATTTTCCTGGCATCAGGCAGTGATAAACAGTGATAAATTTGCAAATATGCTAAGCACTTGAGTACAAATTTCAGTGTACTAATACTGAACTGATGAGATAAAGCAAAGGTGGAACTGACACAGGCTCTGCTAGTCAAAGTCAAATTGGCCCTCAGATCTCCTCCATTTGCCTTAGGATTATGCCGTTCATTTAATTTGAGTTTACCCACTCTGATTATTTCCAAAACAGATGCAGCATATTGATTAGTGGCCAACTACACTTAAAAGTCAGCAAGTGTCTTTTTTCACACCAGTGTCATTCCATGCTGGAACAATGGCTGATGGAGAAGCAGGGATGCATGCCAAGTATTCTTGTAGACAGAAGGTCATGTGGCTCCAAGCAGGCCCATACCTATGTACACACTAACAAAGGGAAGTGGTGGTTTGTGGGGAGGCAGAGTTAATAATAGGCGATCTCACGCTTTCTCTACTCATATTTCATACCTTGAAGACTTTCTTGTTGGCAAACATGAATCAAAGTTCTAAGAATTGAGGACATTTGCCTTTGTTGTCCCATGACACGTTCAAAAAAGCTGGGTAGATATGCACACGTGATGGAAATGTTATTGACATTGTGGACCTATGTCCCTGACCTCAAATTTCAATATCATCGATTGCTGATGAGGAGTAGAAGGCGTCTGCCCCAAACTCCGCCCTGTCTAATTAAGAGCACTCGTTAATCGGTCATTCAGTTTTTTCTCCAAACCCATCGTCCTCACCCCCCACTCCTGCCCTCCAGTGACTGACAGCTTTGGAGTTTATGACAAAATACCATTGTTTTCCGACAATACAAGGAGAAAGGTACATGACATTGAAATTGCACTTTAGATCAGAGTACACATGAATAAAAACAAAAACTTTTGTTTTTCCGACAAAATGTTTAACAAGTTACTGAAGCATTTCCAAATTCTGTAAATATAATATTTCTTAAAAGCATAATAATTTCAAATTTAAATCAAATCAGCATATAAATCAGGGCTGGTTCATAGAAAAGAAATAATGGATTTAATTTTAGCAAGCATCTTTCACATACTATGCGTGTAGATTCTGACCAGCTCCTTTTTTTCCAGTGGATTTTTTCGTTTTTTAAAGATGTGCTTTTGGTATATCCCAATCCACCACAGCCACACAATTAAAACTACTCTTCTCATCACAATAGAATTTTACAAATGCAAACTTTAGTGACCATTTTTATGTAAGGTGCTATAAAGGGATGTTGAAATGAAAAGGTCAGCTTAACACTATTTCTTTTTTTCTCTGTGTGTTTGTTTGTCTGTGAGTGAGAGAGTAAAACTGCATGTCGTCTGACCTTGCTCATCGCTAAAGAGTCCCAGTTTCTTGCCAAACCAATCAATAAGCCAAACAGGCAGAACATGAGTATTTAGAAAATGGGAAGCTAAATTCAAACAGAGATAGGTTATCTGCCTTGCCCAGAGCGCACTTCTGAGTAAATATTTTATTAACACATTTTTCATGGCAACTTGCATACTAAAACAAAAAACAAATCATACGCTGAAAGCCAGCCTTTGTAATTGGAAACTGAAAGACCGTGCGGGAGCCATGCGGCTTAGCACTTGCATAGCGCTGTTCAGCAGAACTTTCACAAACGTATCAGCCTGGTACAGTCAGAGTGGAATTCACATGTTCAAATCCAAATAATGATAGTTAAAAGAGGTGAATTTCTGTGTATTTTTGCACAGATTTGTGGTATTATAGTAAGGCAAATCCAGAATCACTGACACCTAATGTAATAAAGCAGTATGACACGAGTGGGTGTCTGTAATTGCAACTATTGCGACAGCAGTGATGCGGCGTCGGCACGATGCGTAACAGAGCATCACAGACACGCCAATGATTGCAATTCATGAGTTGTTTTTGCACTTGGACCACAGGATATGCAAGTGATAAAGTTTTCCAGTAAACGTTCCTTCAAATGAAGTACTCCCAAGCAACGGTTATTATAATGCAAACATTAAACAATATTAATGAGGGATTAGGATGTCGGGAATCATCGTCTCATAAGAGTATGTCCGGAGCGCAAACAGAAATGTGGGACTTTGTGGGAAATTTTTATAAACATCGATAACAAACAATCAAATCTAGTGCCAATAGACAGCAATGAAGACATACATAAAGTGTGTTTACAAGTCAACAGGCCTTTATCCCATTGGTTTTATCACTGAAGCCTGTACATCCGAGCCCTGGACATACCACACCTTGACACTTAATAGTTCTGATATGTCTTTCATAGAAGTCTGGTGAAAAAACTTGAAACATAAATTGCCCTGGTTGCATGCCAGCAAGCCTTAAATGAATAGGAAGCTTCTGCACATGCTTCTGTGACGAGGTTCCTCATAAAATAGTTGGCATAGACTGTAGCGTCACATTTCCCAAAGTGTCTCTGGTGAGGTTGCCCCACTGGTGGAATGCTTTCAACAAAACGTATGCCTCTGTCTTAACAAGCCAGAGATATTAATAGGACGCCCTCGGTTCTCCTTGGTACTCCAATTTTTTTAATTATGAGAAAAAGTGGGAGAGCCACTGATACTACAGGTTTCCTTGGGCTGTCCATGTGTTACAATATAACATATGGCATATCAATAATAACAAGTTCTTAAAGAATGAGACTGGACCTATATTTTCTGGGGAATACAAAGGATTAATTAAAACTAAACTTAACATTATATACAGAAAACTGTGTACAGCCATTTAAAACTGTATTCAAAAAAGTATATTAATATTAGTATTAAAAATAATTGGCATGTTTAATTTGCTAAGAAAACTTTGATAAAGTAGTAAATATTAATTTCTTGATTGTTTTGAAAATAAGAACATTTATGTTGTCCAAGTTTTTGGATGTACGAGCCTTTTCTCATATATTATCATAT
>JAOYSI010001751.1:0-13000 GCA_025775065.1 Hiodon alosoides | reverse complement strand
GCTTTGCTTTTTGTACATTATTGAACTGCAAACTTAGTGTGCTGTAACCATGGTGTGCTGTAGTCTTGTGTGCTGTAACCATGGTGTGCAGTAGTCTTGTGTGCTGTAACCATGGTGTGCTGTTGTCTCATGTGCATATAACATTAATGCGCTTGTCATTTGAGTGCTGTAACCCTTTGTGTGTAAAATTCGGAAGTTTTATCTGTTTGTTTGGAACTTGGTGTGCTGTTCTTTTGTCAGCTGTAATCTTGATGTGAGTTAACATTGCTCATGAACCCCCTTGAAAATAGCCAAATGTATTTTCACACAACAAACCTCATGTTGACATGACTAACAAACAACTAACAAAAATAAGCAATAAAAAACCCAATGCATGTATTTTAAACCGGGCTAATTGATTACATAAAAATTACATCACAATGAGAGAAAAGTTTCAAGACTATACAACACTGCATTTCAAATCTTTGTTAGAAAATAGTTCGAAAATAACACATCTTGCAATCTGAATGTGCATCAGTAACACTTTTAAAAATGTACAATTTATTCTTGTTTTAAACTCCTTTTAGTAGGAAAACACATATTTACTGGACTAGAACTGGATGTTCCTAAGGAATATATCAGTTGGATCCTATGAAGAGATTTTCCCAAAAAAAATTTAACATTTTTTTAAACAATTAACATCCCGGGCAGTTTGCTTCATATACCATTTTTCCCTAGTCACTGACACTTAGCACATATCACTGGAATTGCCTGGAAAAATTCCCAGCCTGGAATCACAATCATCATGTGGAATACTCTATCCCCATTGAATATTCTAGAATGATCCTTGCAACTTTAAGACCATTTTAGCAGCTTAAGTCATTAAAAGAAAAAAAAAAGTTTCGAACTCGTATACAGCAGCTAAACAATTGGATGGTTTAATGTAAAACTTAGTACGTTCACATTTGTTGTTAAGGTGACTTTGTTCCAGCCTCCTCAAACGGAAGGAACAAGGAGTCCAAGTGGGTTTGTTTTTTTAGCTACTGATGGTGCTGCAGCATCAATGTCAGTCCTGCTAAGGTCTTCAGATTTTTAAACCACATGGAGACCTTAATTTCTCGCTACTATCCATGCCACATGCAAGCATTAAGGTCCAAGTTCACATGCCAACTGATGCCAGCTTTCTACATTTCCAGAATCTTCTTCTAGTTTGACTTAAGCATTGCAGCAAAACGGTCTCAACCTCCTCGGCTTTATGTGCTCGACCACTATGGTTTTCAGTGCTCGACCACACTTTCCCTTCATCCAGGATCTTTTTTTTTTTGTATTCTCAAAATGATTAACTAAAGTTGAAGAAATTGAAGTCAGACAGTTTTCTTTATACTGTATTTGTAATTAGTAGTATTCAAATTCAAATTCAAAATAAGCTTAATTGGCATGACAAAAAACAATTGTGTACCCAAAGCACGATGGCTAAAGCCCTATTCACATTAGTTTACTGTGAAATTGGGTTATAACATAAACCACATCAGTCATTTTAATCCCATCTGATTCATTGGTCATTTTTACAAATCCTACTGTTTTTGTGCAAACTCCAAGTTCCTCTGATAAAACTAATCCCGTATGAACAGACGTCTCAGTAATTTAAACATGTATTTGTTTTTTGCCGCCTGATTTCTCCTTCTTCCAACTATAGTGGATACTTTCGTGAAGATTTTCGGAATTCCATTTCGGAATTATCCAAACTATTGGCAAAAGAAAATAAAAAGGTAAATTACAAGAGCTCCTTGCATAAAACTTATCATGTGCAAATAGGGCTATAGACATTGACAGTACAACAACAAAAAGTAACTAAATAAATAATTGTACTAATAACCTTACTACCACTGCCAGTAAAATAACAACCCCTCTGTATCCCATGCAAGCACGTAGAGCTATACTATATTGAACAGCACTATGCTATTGAAATTGTCAAATGGGACCATGTAATTAGATGTACTTCCAAATTATGCATTCAAATGAAATGCATTTAACTGAAGCATATTTCTATTAAAAACGGCACATTTTAAAATGAGACCAACTGCATCCTATGGAGTATGCAATTCTCCAATATTTTTGGGGAAAAAAATTTAACCAAGCTTATTTTGAATTTGAAAATCCAATATTATCCAGTTGAATCGCACTTTCCCATGTAAGTACTACTGTGCAATAATAAGGAGTTGAATGTATTGGGTATGCATCTGAGACAAGGACTAGCACTCTGGAATGCATAATTATTGATTCCCCATAACAAGCTTAACTAGTATTCATAAAAACTAATTCTAGGTAGCACATTGAAACTTCTGAATAGCTATGCTATACCAAATTATGCTGCACTCTTTACAAAGGAAGAAGCCGATTCCCTTATCTGCACTAAGCAAATTAAATATAGCCTGAAAATAAAATAATTATTACCGTAAACTGTGGGCTGCAGTGATAAATTTGCATGCGCATGTTATACACCGACTAGCCACGGGAACTGCATTTCTTCTCTTTATACAAAAAAAAACCTCACAGCAGGATACCAGTGTTTGGAGATTCTGGGCGGATGAGGAGAGGGCAGGATGAACCCATGTACATAGCGTTAGTGGAATGTTAATTGAATAATAGTGCATTACGCTGAGGAAGGGTAAAGCAATTAGTACTCATGAGATGCTGATCTCTGGTAGCAGACTGGAGAAGGGCCATGGGTAGATGTGAAAGAACCCTCCTCCTCACGAGCGGGTCCTGAAGCGATAGGGCGGCGGTGGGGCCGAGGAGCCGAAACTGATGGGTAGTCTCGGTGAAAGTCGCCGTTCAAAGAGGAATCTAATACATCATAGGCTGGAAGCCAGGAATGCTCCCCCGGACCTTACCCCTACCAGTTCACCAGATATTGCTAGTTCGGTGATGGCGGGAGCGGAGAAGAGTCTGGACGGTGTAGACTGAACCATCGTCCAACAGCAACGGAGGTGGGGGAGCCACCACTGGGGCATCCACAGGAGGGGCAGCAGGTCCAGGGCCTGGGTAAGGACTGGATACAACCGGTTTCAACAAGGAGACTTGAAACTTAGGCGAGATGCGATATTAGGGAGGCAACTGTAGACGGTAAGCAACCAAGTTTACCCGGCGGAGAACCTTGAAGGAGCTGATTAAACGAGGACGAGGAGTTTTCGGGATGGAAGGAGGAGACGGATATCCTGAGTGTTACTACGCTGGAACCAATTGTCCACAGCAGGCACGTGGGACAAGTCCGCCGACCCAGGGAAGAGAGGAGGTTGATACCCCAGTACATATTCGAAAGGCGTGAGAATTTTGGGCATATTCAGCCCATGGTAAATACCGATGCCAGTCGTTTTGTGACAAGCTGCAATATGAACCGCCCAATTTCCTAGTTCAACCGCTTCGTCTGGCCGTTCGATTGAGGGTGATAACCGGAGGTATGACTGACATTGATCTGCAGAACCTTCATGAAAGCAGACGAAACTCAAGAGGTGAATTGGGGACCCCGATCTTCCAGCATCCCATAGATACGAAAAACATGGTTAAAAAGAAACTCAGCAGTGCCCAGAGCTGTAGGAAGTCCTTTCAAGGGGATGAGTCTGCATGCCTTCGAAAACCAATCGACAACCACAAGGATGGTGGTGAAGCCTTGCAAGTTGGGAAGGTTGGTGATGAAGTCCAAGGCGATGTGGGACCACAGATGTTGCCGGATATGGAGGGGTTCCAAGAGCCCAGCAGGAGGTTGGAGAGAGGTCTTCGATTGGGCACAAGTAGGACATGCGGCTACGTAGCGAGCAACGTCCTGTGCCAGAGCGGGCCACCAGAATGACTTCTGTAGTAGGGAAAGTGTTTCTATGGACTCCAGGATGGCCAGTGGCGGGTGAGGAATGGAGCCAGTTCAGGAGCTGGGAACGAGTCCAGGCTAAGTAGTAGGCAGAGCCCTTGAGGAGAGATGTCAGGGGTGCTGCAACTGTACTGAAGTTCCGTATAAACCGTCTATACAAATTGGCAAAGCCCAGAAATCGTTGGAGTTCTGGGCTGGGGCCAATTAGTGACAACTCTCACCTCAGTCTGATCCATGTGCACTCCGTCGGCATTGATGACATAACCCAAGAAGCTGACACCCACAGTGAAACTCACATTTCTCAGCGTTCACATAAAGTCCATTCTGTAACAGGCTGTGCAGGACCTGACGGACATTGGAAACATGGCCAGTAAATGTCTGGGAAAAAAAACAAGGATATCATCTATATATACAATCACCAAAGCGTCCAAGTAGGGTCTCAGGACATCGTTAACAAAGGTTTGGAACACTGCACTGGCTAATCCGTAAGGCATCACTAGGTATTCATAATGGCCACTGCTGGATAGAAAAGCCATTTTCCCACTCGTTGCCATCCCTAATCCTGATCAGGTTGTATACGCTGCGCAGGTCTAACTACGTGAAAAAGCGAGCTCCTCTGACTTGCTCCAGGGCGGTAGGCACCAAAGGAAGGGGGTAACGGTATTTTACCATAACGTTATTCAGACCTCTGTAATCGATGCAAGGTCGAAGTCCCCCCATCTTTGTTTTAAACGAAGAAGAATCTTGCAGCGGCAGGCGATGTTGACGGACGAATGATGCCAAGCTGTAAGGGCTTCTGAATGTATTCCGACATAGCCTTCGACTCAGAAAGGGAAAGGGGGTAGATATGTCCTGGAAGATTGATGTCAAAATCTCCAGCTTGGTGCCGGGAAGTTCGTGCTTCACTGAACACTGCTGCTAGATCAGTATATTCTGGAGGAATGTCGGATGGTACAGAAAGAATGGGACTTTCCACCTGAGTCGCTCGGCATGGAAGAGCAAGACACCGTGAAAAGCATGACATGCCCCAGGTGAGTATCTCTCCCTCTGGCCAGGAAAGGGTTGGGTTGTGATGGGACAACCAGGGAAGACCGAGAATGACGTCAACGCCTAGGGAATCGAGGACAAGAAAAGACAGGTCTTCTATGTGAAATAGCTCGATCTGCATGGTGATGGGAACAGTCCGTTGGGAGATAGGTGTAGAACCAATGGGCTGATCGTTGACCGCCTTGACCTGGAGGGGCGGAACACAGGGGTGCGGAGGAATGCCTAGTCGTTTTACGGTCTCCTGGTGGATGAAATTCCCCGCTGAGCCAGAGTCAATCAATGCAGAAATAAACTGTTAGGTGACTAAGTGATTTTGGCCCGAACCATGTTCTGCATCTGCGTTTCCATAGGACATTGTCCAGTCCTCACTATGGTATCTGTGGGTGAACCAAGGCGAACGGGACAGATGTCAATGTAATGCCCCTCCTTACCAAAGTAGAAATCAGGCACAATCGGGGTCACCTCTGTTTCTCCATAGCCTTCAGATGGGTGCCTCCGAGTTGCATCGGGACAGGCTCAGAAGATGGTTGAGGGACTTGGGGTAAACTGGTAGGGTGAAGTGAAAAGTCGGGAGGGGAAAGTTCTCTTCTAGCCCTTAAGAGGTTATTCAAACGGATGGCTAGTTTGATTAACTCCTCCAGACTCAAACATCATCATCTCGAGAAGCCAGCTCAGATTGTAAATCGGCAAGAACTCCACATCGGAATATAGTGAGCATGTACCCTGCCGAAGGGCAAGTAATTGATCCTCTGTGCCCCGTGCCTATGCCGTATGGTTAAATACCTCTTTGAAATGTTTCAAAAAACCACTCAGGGACTGGGTAACGACACCTAGTTGAGTCCAGATGCCCGTTGAAGCGCCTTGTCGGTCAGAAGTGTAACAATGAAGGTGATCCGGGCAGCGTCATCAGGGAAAGCATTGAGCTTATGTGCAAAGTACAAAGAACATTGCAGGAGGAAACCCTCACATTTGTCTGGGCTGCTGTTGAATTGCTCTGGCATAGCAAGGCGTACCAAGCTGGTGTCCATGGTAGTTGCTGCGGTAGCAGATACAGAAGGAGCCAGTGAGACACTCGATGACGCATTGGGTAGGAGACTCCGGACAAGTTGATCCAGCGTGTCTGCAGTCTGATCCAACTTGACCTTGTGCGCCCCCAGGAGTGCCTGGATAAGTTTCTGGAATTCTGCGGGGTCCATGTCGAAGATTCTAACAGGTAGGGACTAACAGGTAAGAGGAACCCAAGTGCAGAAGTGCACCTAACTTGGAAGTAGGAAGGGGTCTAAGCCGGTAAACAGGAGTGTCTGTGGAAATCAGTGAGTCGTAGTTGATGAGACAAGCAAATAGGTCGATAGATTGGCAAACAACATAGAGAGGGCCATCCATGAAGCGATAGTCGAAGAAACAGGCAAACGGGTCAATAATAGGGTAGCAATAGTCAAAACGGGATAATAAGGGAGTAGAGTTTGGAAATGCTATGGCAAGCGAGATAAAACTGAGCATTGACGGAAGCAACTGAGGGGTTCATATACTGTGGAGAGGGAAGCAGGATTCCAGTGTTTGGAGATTCTGGGCGAATGAGGCGAGGATGAACCCACGCACATGGTGTTTGTAGAATGTTAATTGAATAATAGCTCATTACGCTGAGGAAGGGTAAAGCAATTAGTACTCAGGAGATAATTGAGTTGATCTCTGGTAGCAGACTGGGGAAGGGCCAGGTGTAGATGTGACAGTAGCTTTATATTGTAGCTAGCGGTAAAGGAAGCAGTGACTCTGTGGAAATTGCTCTCTCCTTGTTAGAATGCAATGACTGATATGACCTTTCACAGTGCGAGGTGCCCTACAATCAGCTGAAGTGCAGCCTTGGGCAGGAGGATGCCTGGTGGAACCAAAACTTTCCAGGATCCCCTGTGATCAGTCCACTTTGTTTGAAGTAGAAGGATACCACAAGCGGTTTGATTATGGTCCTGTCTCTCTGGTGGCCTCAGAGGGTTTTGAAGGACAGGAAGAGTGTCCTACCTCGGAAGTGTCAGAACTCAAGGGGGCTATGTCTTGCTTTCCCTGCCAAGAAAGCTCATGCCACTTATGCCATTCATGCCACTTAGCAGCTTTCCATTATTTGTGGCTGTCGCAGTCTCGACTTTCGAGACAGGACAGCCCTCCTAGATGTACCAATTATTTCTGGCCCAGCTGTGGAGGAACTTTTGAGGTGCACAAAGAAGCCACTTGAAGCCCTAGCTCCTACGCAGCAAGTGGGGCGGAAATTGTGGCTAAGTATACCTTTTTCCAAGCTGCTATTGGACCCTCAGGGTCAGCTTCTGGCACCACCCCTGCCCCATGGATTTCCTATCCCAAAGGCAGGCGCGTCATCCTGGTCTGGATAAGTGCTTGCTAGGGGAAGAAACAGCCAATCCCAGATCTCAGGCAGGTCAATCTATACTATGCAGTGGTTTAAGATGCTGACGCTCAGAGAATTGTCTCTATCTATACAGGTTATCAGGGTTAGGTACAGTAGACTTGCAAGATGGCCATTTTCACATCCTCATAACTTCATCTTTCAAAGGCCATGCTACGAGTTTCTTGGTCTGCCATTCGGCCTCTCCCTAGCTCCATGAGTCTTTGAAAAGTGAACTGATGTGATTCCGGCCACCCTGGAACAACTGGCTCATTTGCGCCTAGTCTCCAGACCAGGCATGGCAGTGCAGAAGCCACCACTCCAGGCTGGGCCTGTGAGTGAATTGTACAAAGAGCCCTGTGTGCTGCCTTCGGGAAAGAACCCATTCACTTATGCTTAGGGGTGCGGATAGGTGCAGAGAAAAGTTGCAGCCTCCAACTATGGTTGGGGTAGAGTGTAGAATGCAGAGCTTGTACAGGATGTGTGAGGTGCCTTTGTAGTGTGTGTGCTATATAAACCTCCTGGAGTTGCAGGCAGTGCTCCTGAGTCTGCAGTCCTTTTTAGAGGAGATCAAGGGGACACACATGCGTCTTCAGTCAGACAACACTGACAACAACAGTGGTGTCCTATATCAGCCACCAGGACAGCTCAATGTTGTCTGGTTTCAGGCAGTTATCAACCAAGTCTTTGCTTAGGTATATTGTGGTATCTGTGTCCAGAGTGGGCTTGGTCTTCTCACAAGGAAGGTCAAAGGTTACCATGCAGCCTAATCTTGCCTTCTTACCTAATACAGGGGAACCAGTCTGTAGAACTGGAGGCTTTCTGTCTCCCACCCTTCCAGAGAGCATCTTCTCCATTCACTATGTCCAGTGAGAACACTAGCGTACACATGACGTGATTTGTACTACATGGCCTAGTTATACTCACCCGTTAGTGATGGTTAAACATTCATGCTTGAAAGGAAACGTTGGGTTGTTATCATAACTGTGATTCTCTGAAGTATAAATATTAACCATCATTCTTCGTGGTCGCAGTGGTGCTGGAGTGGCTCAGAAGAAAAAAAATAGAATGCTGTCATGGTTACCAGATTTTACAAGACTGTGGTTGCATGACAACTGCTCTTGCAGCATTTTTCTTATCTGCTCAGACATTTATGGGTTCTTGAGGAGAACAACCCTATTAGTGATGGTTAATACTTCTATTTCAGGGAACAAGGGTTATGATAATAACCCAACATTACCTCAACCCATGAAACTATCAGGCTGCATGTTTACTTTTGTTTGCAAGGTTTTGTAAAGACGGTCATGATGGATTTACATGACTGCCACATAGTAACAATTAGTAAGAAAATACACCTGTTATTTCCTGTTGTTGCAAAACCCTGATATTATATTTAGACATCTAGGTTTAATTTAGGAACTAACCACCCACATTACAATTACCAGAGATTTACAGGTTAGAGTTTAACTTTTATTATATATATTACAAATACTAATTTGATTTTAATTTGGGATGATATTACATTATATACATTAAAGGTTTATCTATTATCTTTTTTTTTTGCAAATAAAGTATATTGCTGATAGTCCTACTTGTGCTGTATTATCCTGAATTTGTCACCTGGAGTTCATTAGGTGGCACATTGTTCTATAGCATTTGACAGATATCAGCTGATAACTTCCTGTGTTGATGAATGAAATGTGTGAAGTAACCTTGATGAAATAAGTGTCTGAATAATACTAATAATAACGAGATGTCTATAAAAATGTGCGGATGACAAGTCTGTTTTTACATTTCCAGTACATAATTGTTAGTTTGTTTTTCCTTGTTTTTTAAAATATTTGTACAAAAACAAATGTAAGATTTAGATAAGTTTTTGGGGTAAACAGCACTGTGCTGTCATATTGCTCAATTTATTGTATGTAACTTTTCTGCCTTCTGCCTCGGATGCCTAACTTTATGACACTGAATGAAATTTGCAGGCTCCTTTTTACCCAAATAAAAAAAAGCTTTGTATGAGCAAAAATAATAGAGATTGATACTGGCAGGCGCTGGAAAAATTAAATTGACTCTGACAATATTTCATTTTGATAATACTGAGGCTGCGTTATAGGGAATGGATTAGGCTTTCCATCTTCGGACGCGTAATATTTGTAGAAATCTAGTATGTCTCTATTAATTATAATTCCCTTATATGTTTTCTTTGGTGTCATATATTTGCCTATTAATTATTTCCATATAATTAATTCTAACTCATTAGAGTATTTTGTAAGAGGATTACATGTCAGTAAGAAATGGTGGTAAAACTAATTATTGTTGAGTTGGAAGAAAAATATCAAAATAGATATTAATAGATGAAAAATCCATACATTGCTCAAATGTTTTTACTTTGTTAAACTGATTTGTAAAGGGAAAACTTCAAAATCTTTATACTCTTTAAAAAAAAAATTATAAGTAATTAAAATTGATTTCCAAATATATATTTAATTTGTGGAAATGAGAGATATCAATACTAGTAGTTTGAGGTGCCTTGAAATTAGGTTATCCAAGGATGCGATAACAGTTTTTAATTAGTCTATACTCAAGCTATTTTTTTTAATTAGTCCAAACTGAAGCTATTTAGCCCCCTTGTCTGAAAGAGTCAGTGAATGTAACAAACAATCCAGTGTGTGGAAAAAAAACCTAATGAGCACTAATTAAACAAGCATCAGTTCCATTATTTTAATGGGATTATGAATACGACCATTCATCCGAAAACGTGGTGAATGGCAGCCACTGGGGGCCATGACGGCACTGAGGGGCCCTACCTGTACACAAGAGTGTCGTCAGAGGAGCTGTTGTACTGGATCTGGTACATGCGAATGCCGGGGATGTGCCGTTCTGAGGGCCACCGGATCACTGCCGAGGACGATGTCAGCTCCATTGCCACCACCCTCTTGTCCTGGTTCTTGGTGTCATTGCTCCCGGATTTGGAGGAGGTGGTGATGTCAGATAGACCGGGGTCTGCCTCCTTCATGTGGCCAGTGTTGTTGACGAAGAGGGGCAGCGGGATCATGTTAACCTCCACAGAGGCAGTGGCGATCCCCGCTGCATTTGATGCCACGCAGCTGAAGGCCCCGCTGTCTTTCAGCATTGTGATGAGGATTTCCAGGGTGCCATTGTCATGCAGGATAGTTCGGGAGTTGTTGTGCACCAGCCTGCCGTCGGGGAAGCGCCAGTGGATGGCTGGGTCAGGATCCCCCATGGCCTTGCACTTCAGAGTCACACTCTGCCCCTCCATGACATAGGGCTTAGTGGTCTGGTGCTTGGTGATCAAAGGGGGCTCACAGATGAACTCCTCCTCCTGGATGGACCAGAAGTACTTGTCCATGAGGTGCTCAGGGGAGGCGCACGTCTCCAGGTCGTCCTCCCGGGTGAGCCGGCGGAGCCATAGCAACTCGCAGTTGCAATGCAGTGGGTTGCCCCCAAAGCTCACTGCCAGCGAGGAGGGGTTCGAGCCCTTGGCGTCCGACAAGACCTGGGCGTGCTGGAACAGACTGTCTGGTGGCAACTTGTGGAGCCGGTTGGAGGTCATGTCCAGGCGTACCAGCTTGACCAGAAGGGTAAAGGTCCCGGCCTCGATGTGGTCGATGAGGTTGTGGTCCAGGGTGAGAGTGTTTATGTTGGTCATCCTGGCGATGGCCTCCCATGGGAGGCTTCTCAGGTTGTTATAGGAGAGATCCAGGTCCTCAATGGTGGCCACAAACTCGTCAAAGGACATGGGGGCAACGTGGTGGATTTGGTTATTGCCCAGGATGAGATGGCGGAGGTTGACAAGCCCTTTGAAGTGGTCGCTCCTGATGGCACTCAGGCGATTGCCATCCATGTGCAGGGCCCTCAGTGAGCGAAGTCCCAGGAAGGCATGAGGGGTGATCTGGCTGATGGTATTGCGGGACAGCGTGAGGTGGACCAGGCTAGTCATGTTAAAGAAGTCTTTGCGGCGGATGACCGTGATGAAGTTGTCCGTCAGACGCAGCTCCACCGTCTTGCGGTCGATGGTGGGCGGCACGAAGAGGAGCCCGGTTTTTGCACACAGTAGGGTGAGGGTCGGAGAGATGTTCTGACAAATGCAGCGGCCCGGGCAGCTGTGTCCCTTCACCAGCACTCCAAACATGAGCACACACAAGAAAATGCGCTCCATGGTACGTCAGCTCGCTGTTCCTGAACGAGGAAAGGAAGACAGAGGAGACAATGTTTAAACAAAGAGCTGTGTAAGAAAACCCTTGATTCTCAGAAGAAAAGGAATAATTATTTCAAGGAATAAATGATTCTTTAGCTTATTGGATTCATTGTCTCTACATTGGGGGAAAGCAGGTGGAAAAGCAGCATGAGACCACCCGTAACCTTCTGTAACTTTGCTTGAAAAAAATAAATAGCTGAAAATATAATTTAGAATAGAAAAAACCTTTGGAATAAATTACAGCCGCTCATTAAGTAAACAAATCAAGGACACAGCAGTTGGAAAAATTGCTGTTATTGCCAGTTTGGAATCCTTTCTGACTTGCTTATTAAAAGCACTGATGCAAAACCATTTATTTAATCATACTGTGCAAAAGTGGTAATCTGTGTTTATTCATTTTCATAACTTTGGAGGAAAAGGATACGTGAGACGATGAATTAAAAAAATGTAGGCTAAAACTAAACTTTTTATATTTATTATAATTTATAATAGCATTACTAAGAGAATCAGTAGAGTTATGTATGTATTCATTAGGTCACATTCATTTCATTTCAAAGTGAGTTATAATTGTGCATTTAAAGAGACATTACTTACAATTAGTCAACCCGAAACAATTTTGATACAATATAATGACTATTGTATGTTGTTGTGAAAAAAAAAAATTAATAACAAAAATTAAAAAAAACTAGCAGCTACTTACAGCTAATAAGTGTGAAATAAATAATCCATCAAAAATGTAATACCACCTGGCTTACTGGAATTTTTTCAGTATGTTAAAGTTAGCCGGCTAACTAGTCACAGCTTGCCATCTCTGCTTCTGCTTGCAGTGGTTCTGCTGGGTTAAGCTAGTAGCCTTGCCTTCACTCCGACACATACACCGTGTAGCTACCACACACTTACTGTGTACTAAAACCTTATTTTGCTATCCCACTCTCGGTAGATCGGATCTGATTAATCCAGCTGCTTCGGTACCAGGTTAAAATTTGCCGTCAACTGATTTTTGGGTTTCTGCCCTTTTTTTATATGCAGTTCGGATGAAAACATCACTACTCGGGATTATGCACTTCTGCCTGCTATTGTTCTTTGCTGATGAGGTCTTTTCCCTCAGCTCCATGCTGACATCACCTTGCTCAGCTCAATCAATGAGTTGAGCTGTCTAGCTCCTACCACTCGCATCCCCACAAACATATCTCCTTCAAAGTCATGGATTCCTCAACATTGCATCTTTAAATAAGTGTCATTGAACTGAGGAACCTTTTTATATTTTCCACACATTAGTATTCACTTTCTGATGTATCTCTCATCCTGTTTACATACTCTTGGGATTCCCTGACCATTTGTGAAGTGGTCCAGTAGTTGGAAGCTCCTGACAAGGTGTTAGCTCCCTAGGGAGTACAGTACTGTGGGTGTTTGAGAAGCAATCAGAGGATTCTCAGATGCAAATTTGATCAAAGAAACCATGTTTACATGATTGGGTGCAGAGCAGGCTCCAACGTAT
>JAOYSI010001750.1:0-16781 GCA_025775065.1 Hiodon alosoides | reverse complement strand
AATTCCTGTTTGTACATACTTTAAAAATGCTTGTCAATTTACCCAAAATTCCTGTATTAAAAAAAAAAAAAAAAAAATCAACTTTCTGCTAAGTCACAATAATTAAAACACAAAGGGATCAGTGTTGAAGCCTCGTGCAAAAAGGAACCAAAGTGGCTTTGTTCTCCTGTGACCTGTGCTTTTCCACTGGGTGGGGTGACAGCAGTGATGTCAGCTGCCTGACTGACCACCCACCTCCGTGCTACAACATAGAGATTGAGCATCTGAGCAGAAGTTTTAAGTAATTTGTAGGGCAGCTTGTGTCCTTGATGAGGCAAGTGGGAGATATACGGTCTTTAGAGAGGGCCCGTTGCAGTCTGGCCTGCAGGTGAATGTGTGCTTTCCTTGCAGCGAAACTGCTAGCTGCAGCGTCTACGCTCTCTGGGGGGAATCTCTGGGTGCTAATTGGCTGCAGTGGTTGGAGACCGGGGGAAGCGGCTAATTATCTTTGCACCTCGAGTCGGTCTGGATGTGTGCAAAGTAGGAAGCAAGACATAGGAACTGATTGATATTTTAATAAAGAAGGCTCACAAGTTGCGCTGGGGAAAGCGCTCTAATTGAAGGCTGACCTCTTTTCACGGTTTCTTTTCTCCCTCTCTGGGCTTCTTTCGCACCGCACCGCGGTGAGCGAGACGGGAGGAGGACTTGCGGTCTAATACTCTGCGCTCTCTCTCTCTCTCTCTCTCTCTCTCTCTCTCGTTTTGTTTCTGCTGCCTGACCAGCTGAAGGCTACGCTGCCTTCCAGGAGGACAGCTCAGCGGACGAGGCTGAGAGCCCCTCCAAAATGAAGCGTTCCAAGGGCATCCACGTCTTCAAGAAGCCCAGCTTCTCCAAGAAGAAGGAGAAGGACTTCAAGGTGAAGGAGAAGCCCAAGGAGGACAAGGCCAAGGAGAAGAAGTCCAAGGACCTGACGGCCGCTGACGTGGTGAAACAGTGGAAGGAGAAGAAGAAGAAGAAGAAGCCCAGCGCCGAGCCCGAGCCTGTCCCAGCCGAGGCTCCCGCCTTGCGGCCCGTCTTCGGGGCGCCGCTGCTGGAGGCGGCGAAGCGGACCGCCCTGTACGACGGCATCCAGCTGCCCGCCGTTTTCAGGGAGTGCGTGACCTACATCGAAAACTACGGCATGAGGTGCGAGGGCATCTACCGTGTCTCAGGTAGGCCTTTGCCGCTGCGTCCGAACCTCGCACTCAGAACTGGTTTATTTATTTATTTTTTTAACTTAATTTCAGCACTAAAGCTCATCTGCATGTCTTGTTACCTCCCAATACCTTCTGGACAGGTTGGGCTTTGGTTGTCAGCAGGCAGTTGGTGGGTCCTGGGGTCTTTATTATTTTCAAGATAATAAGTAAAATTCATGCCAATGCCATTCTTAACTGATCATGCTCAAATTTAGAACACAAAAAGTTTGTTGTCTGCAACAGATTAATTCAACGTTGCAGCAAGCACTTAGAAATTGGATCTTTTAACTGTACTCCACAATAAAGGGCTCTTGCTCCTCAGAGATGTCCCTTGGCCTTCAGTCTCTGGGTTAGATGTTTGAGACCTACCGCTTCCCACAGGGATGAAGTCAAAGGTTGACGAGCTGAAGGCGGCCTATGACCGGGAGGAGGGCCCGTGCTTGGAGGAGTACGACCCCCACACGGTGGCCAGCCTGCTGAAGCAGTACCTCCGCGAGCTGCCCGACAACCTGCTGGGCCGAGACCTGGGCGCCCGCCTGGAGGACGCCTGCGGCCGCCCGGCCGAGACCGACAAGGTGCAGGAGTTCCAGCGTCTCCTGGCTGAGGTGCCCGCCTGTAGCCACCTGATGCTGGCCTGGCTCATCACTCACATGGACCACGTCATCAGCAGGGAGGCTGACACCAAGATGAACATCCAGAACATCTCCATCGTCCTCAACCCCACCGTCCAGGTCAGGCCAGGCCGGGCCAAGGTGGAGGGAGCAGGTTTTAATGGTCAGATCTAAATTGGTAGTGCTAGCCACACGGGTGAAAGGCCAGCAGGCTCGGAATTGTGAAATAGAATTCTTTGAAATCCTCTATTGAATAGTCTGATTGAATGGGGCAACTAAAAACTTCCAACACATGCGCCTATGGGAAACCAGTGTGTAGGGCCAGCATCATAAGTGATGCTGAAACACTGCAGCCACGACGGGGTGGATGGAGGAGGTCAAGGGCGTCATAGAGGTGTCACGCAAGGCTCCGTGTCGTGTTTTGGCTTTATTCCCTTGTGCGATGCAAAAATGAGGCCAGTCATCTGGCTCAGTGCTTGTTCTCGTGGAATAGAGGTCACTGCTCTAGTTTTGAGGCGGAAGCGTGGAGTCCCAGTGGGGGAGTTAGAGTTACACCAGCGCCTGGCTGGCTCTGCTACTTCACGCTCTCCAGCCTGTTAAACGCTGGGCGAAGCCTTCGGTAGTCGTTTCAACAGGAAGTCATATATGGAGTCAAGCGGCTGCGTTCAGTCTGACGTCCATGGGGATGCTCAAAATGAGCTTTTGCTAATACTTGCAGACTACCAAAAATAGGTATGTTGCTGTTTTTGGACTGGCAAGCAGGATCATATTAAATGGAAATGGAAAAGGCTCAGAAAGACACACTAAGGTCTGTGTGAACAAGTCATTAAAATAAGTATGAATTTCTAATTCCTAGATTGAAAGGATTACTTGGACAAAAGTAATGTGAAGTTGTGCGTAGAAAGGAAGGAATTGATCATGGATATGTGCCGTGGCACAATCGTTACAGTCTAATATTTGAATATTGCGTAATATGTATATGTATGAATATTATGTTTCTATTTAGAATGTTCAGTTTCAACACAATGTCTGTTGTATCTTGTGTGTTTTTGTCAGCAGTTGTTTAAGAAAGGGGCTCCTCTTTTAGGAAGGTTATTATATTACATTTCCTCTCCCCTCTCTGCGTGTTCCTGCAGATCGGGAACCGCGTTCTGTATGTCTTCTTTACCCATGTGCGGGAGCTCTTTGGAGACGTGGTGCTGAAGCCAGCGGTCCGACCCCTGCGCTGGTCCAACATGGCCACCATGCCGGCACTGCCTGAAACGCAGGAGAGCATCAAGGAGGAGATCCGACGACAGGTCAGTCTGAGAGGGTGCTGGTGGTTTGCAGCTTTTCGTACTATGGCAGAACCAGTAATGTCCTCTTTGGCCCTGACCATTTTAAGCTCTTCGCATTTATATTCCGATGTATAATTAAAAATGGTTTAAAATGGTGTTGTACGTTTGCATATTACTCACTGTGGGTAGCTAATTAAGTGTAATAGCTTGTCTACTGCATGTAAACGAGCTGTAAAAATAGACATTGTAATGAATGCACGTATAAAAAGCACACAAGAACCTGATGGAAAATGGGGAAATAGAGCAGATGGCTGCATTGTTGTGATAGTGGTACGTCGATGGGTGAACTCTCCTCCTTTCTGTGTGCATGCAAACAGGAGTTCCTGCTGAATTGCCTGCACCGGGACCTGCAGGCGGGGGTCAAAGACCTGTCTAAGGAGGAACGGCTGTGGGAAGTCCAGCGCATCTTGACCGCTCTCAAGCGCAAGCTTCGGGAGGCCAAACGACAGGCGAGTACATCCCACCACCACCGGGGGGGGCCCCCTCACCATACTGCCGTCGTGCTGCTCTGTTTGGTCCCTGCCTGCTTGTGATTGGTCAAAACCCTCTCTTTTCTGGGCCCGCAGGAGTGCGAGACTAAGATCGCGCAAGAGATCGCCAGCCTCTCCAAGGAGGACGTGTCCAAAGAAGAGATGACCGAGAACGAGGAGGAGGTCATCAACATCCTTCTGGCACAGGTGACGCATCAGCTGCCCGACTTCTTTATTCATGAATTCATTCATTTATTTCCCCATTCGCAATGCGGTAATGATCTAACTCACCTGTTCCATAATTTTATCATTACAAACGGTTGTTTTAAAAGGTGATTTGGTGGTAAACTAGCTGCACGCAGTGCGTCACAGTCTCCGTCCTCCCTCAGGAGAACGAAATCCTGACAGAGCAGGAGGAGCTGATCTCCCTGGAGCAGGTGCTACGCAGGCAGATCGCCACGGAGAAGGAGGAGGTTGAGCGACTGCGGGCTGAGATCGCCGACATACAGAGGTCAGAGGAACCTTCTGTTCTTGGGTGTCGCACTTGGCGCGGGAAGCATCTCTTTTAACTCCGTTTTCACTCTTTACCAAACAATTAAAAATAATAATGATAACGTATTTATGGCAAATAGGATTGACGTGGAGAGAAGTTGGTCCAGCTTTATCATATCTGCTGCTTCTTAGGGTAGTAGATTTGTTAACGTGCTACTGTATGGTTCAATAAACAACTACCGAGGAAAGCTCGGAAAGTGATAAGACATCTGAAACTTATGATAATATGATAAGTGTTTATTTTTTTTTAAGTAATAATAATCTGCGTCTGAAAAAACTTTGTAACAAAGGTGCATACGGACTGTGAAAGCTAACAAGGACTGGTTGCGTTCTCCCCCTCCACCTAACGTTAGCCGGCAGCAGGGCCGCAGCGAGACCGAGGAGTACTCCTCGGACAGCGAGAGCGAGAGCGAGGATGAGGAGGAGCTGCAGATCATCCTGGAGGACCTTCAGAGGCAGAACGAGGAGCTGGAGGTGAGAAAGAGATCTCAAGGCCCGTTGTTGAAAGGGCGGCTCACACAGAGCAGTCATTCATATAGCAGAGTTATTATCACGCGTCGGCTATTGTAAGTAGAGCGATAGCTTGGAAGCGTGGAGTAAAGTGCTGGTGGGTGGGTCAGTGAAGGGGAAAGGGAGATAAACCTCTAAACTCTCTTGGTTGGGTGCTGTTGCTTGGGACCCTACAGAACAAGAACACACACCTGAACCAGGCCATCCATGAGGAGCAGGAGGCCATCATCGAGCTGCGTGTTCAGCTGCGCCTCCTACAGGGCCAGAAACTGCAGCAGGAGCAGGTGGCCCAGTCCGTGCAGCCCAGTCCTGAGGCCCGGGTGGAGGATCCAGCCAAGCGTGGCGCCGCGCAGCCCCCAGCCAACGCGCCCCCCGGGGACACCCCTGCTCCCGCCAACGGCAAATCCACCAAGGAGGCCCTCAAGCCCTCCCCCAGCAAGGACCGCTGGGAGACAAACCTGTGAGTGGCCTCCACCTCCCACAGCCCCTCACCAATGTCAACGTCCCCATCTTCATCCTCACAGCCTCTGCTCCTCTAACCTCGCAGTGACGGCGACGAGTAGGGACGGCTGCCAGGAGACGCCCAGCCCTGCAGTGTCGCACCAGGGAGCGGGAGAGGGGAAAAAGCCAGGAGCACTTGTGCACTAATCGTGAAGCAGAAAGACACACTTAGGACCACTGTAACATTAATCCAGATCCCTCTTGCTAATGCCACATAGCCACGGCGGGCGGGGCAGGTCTTGATTGCTGGGTAAGACGGAGCGTGTTGCAGTGTTGTTTGTTTTCTGCCCTGTGAGGGGGTTTAAGTCTGCAACAAAAATATCCTAACTTCAACTTCTTCAGTCTACTAAAGATACTACAGAAGACTAATATTTTAATTTGTTTTAGATTTAATTGCATTTCTGAATTTATATATATATATGGCTTTATGGAAGTTTTTGTTAAGTATAGCTATATAAAATGAAAATCTTGTGCACAATTCTTACTCTTTCAATGCGTGTTATACATTAATTAGTGCCAATGCAGCTCCTTTTCCAAAAGATTTTGTGTTAAAAGTTAAACTTTAAGTACATTTTAAAGTATTTGATGAATAATATATAGTTCACGGCATGTAACTTCGGGGTGGGGCTGGGGTGGTTTTGTGCTTGGTTCTGTTAAACAAAATCACCTGCATCTGGCAGATCAGGGACTAAAGATGTCTACTATATCACAGTGGAAGTCATCGCTTAGAATTAAAAAAAAAAAAAAGTGATGGGGAAAAAAAGTTTGTGGGGTGATTTTGGGCCCTTAGTCAGAATGTGAAGTTTGACTCTTAAGTGCCTGCTTCTGAACCTATATAGTTCTCCACCCCTGTTTGGAAACATTTCGGGGATGTCCTAGAAAATTTGATGTACCACACAATTTAAAATGAAATCTTTTGCCGAATATTGGCTTTGCGAATATGGATGGCGGTGTTCTCATCGAATTTTCCGACGTCTCCGACATGTCAGAAATCACATGTTGGTGGGACACAGGTGTGTGAACGCTGAAAACAAAGTGCATGCTCTTTAGGGACAATCACTGCTTTCTCCCAGCTGTTACGGTGCCTCAAAGTAGTCTTCTTCTGTCAGTAGTCTTCCAGAACGGGCCTGATGTTTTTCATACACTGGTATAGAAGGAGAGCTGGTTAGAAACACTGCTCCAATTGCCTGTTGTTGTTTTGTTTTTTCCCCACGAACTTAGCAGTGGCTATCAAAAGCTGACTCAGCAATGTCCTGCTTTCAAGGCAAACCATGTGTAGAAATACTTTTATTTGCTAATTTGTCTGTATTTAGATAATGACCTATTCCTTGACATGGCTAACGTGAGCTTGCTTCTCACATTGTGTTAATGCTAGGTTTTTGTTGTTTTGTTTTGTTTTTGCTGTTCATTGTCAGCAGAGAAAAATATGCCTGGAATAAATAGTCTTTTTTTTTTTTTTTCTAAAATGTCTTTCTTTGAAGTACAGTTACAGATCTCACGATAACGGATGCTTAGAAACGAAATTTTCTCTTTCAAGTCTTTCAAGACTACCTACAATATGGATGGCGGGTGGAGAGTTTGGTGCCCAGTCAAGCTGAAGCCCAGCGAAAGAATGTGCTTCTTTACTCAGTGGCAGGCATGTGGTATATTCCTGTGGAAGTGAGTTAAATGGGCAGCTTGCCTAAAGGGGAAACTTAGGCCCCTCAGCCAACCTTGTGTCTACCACTAAAACTGAAATAAATATTTCACACTTGGGTGCACAGGAACAGGACAGCACATTTATTTGGGAAAATGTTGTAAGGGAAAGATTTCTTAATCACCAAATAGCAGTTTCTGACCAAGGCAAAACGAGAGGCGAGAAAAAATAATTGCGTGACACATTTTTCACAGGGTCAGTATAGCAGGGTAAATATTATATTAAAGATTATAGGGTATTGATAGACCGGTTTGGCGGGTCTCCAGTTTAAAAGTGAAGAGGTGGATTAAGAGAGGCTTGTGCCTGGCACGCACAGCCGACCGAATGTCTTCCATTGTCCACATGACATCCCCAGCACGTGGTTCTCCACAGCCCACTGTGGGCGCACTCCATTATATTTAACACGTTTCTTATCCGGTTTTGTAGACTTGGGGAACATACTCAAGTGGACTTCTTTAGCCAGCTCATTCAAATAGCCAACTAAATTGTACAAAGGTAAGTGCAGCTATTTATTAATAATAAATCCTGGATGATTGCGCAACTCATCAGCAAAACTATTACGATAGCATAGCTAATGGTTCAAATATAATATTAATTTATAGGAGGATATCCATTAGCAGTCAAAATTATAACATGCTTAACCATGTTACTGATTTTGGCGAAAAGTTTGACTACTATAGATTAACAATAGTGTAAACAAATATGTCAGCTGGACTTCAAAGTCAGTGATACATGATTCCTGTGTGTGAATGTGAGTGAGTGTGAGAGAGAAGCCAGTTTAAACTTGTGTTACATTTTAGGAATCTCACACTTGCAGCAGCCTTAATCGTTAGAAAGGTGTAATATTTTGGAAGCTCACTATACTGTGAATGCTCAGTCCATTAGTCAATGCAGTAGTAGACCTAAGGCTTCCTGTCACAGAATCACCCCAGCATTCAAATGCCGACTGCCTTATTGTTCTGCCCCTGCCAGCTGCATCTGTAACCCCACGTTTTAGTGATCAAGTTGCCCACTATGTGGCGTATTCTCTTGTGTAACGTTTCGGTTGAGCATATTCGCACATACAATGATAATAACGCCAATAATCGAGTAGTTATAATATGACCTTTCTGGTTAAACGTAAAAAAGAGGTGTAAATAGTAAATATGTAGTGATTACTTTATACATGACTGTAGATAATAAAACGTACTGTGTCCTTGAGGTGCAGTTTGTTTAAATTATTTAGTATTGATTTTAGTATTGAACGTTAATGGCAGGATCGTCTGCAGTAACCATAATCTAGTTATTCACAGTTTGATGAAAAACTGCAGCTGTGTCTAATAGCCTTTACATTTTTAGCGTGTAATAGTCGTTACTGTCGGGCATAAAAGCCAGTTTGACCACTTTTATTATTGCTTAGGATAACCTTTCAAAAACGGGTAATTTGAAACCCAATCAAGTACGGTTGGCGGATGAGTTCGATCGTATAATCTTTCTGAGGCCGAATTGTTAATTTTAAAATGTACATATTATGTAGGACTCAAACGTGGTAACATTGTATACTTAAATTGGGTTTTCGTATTAAGGAGAATGAACGAGTCTGCATCCTGAACAAACAGAGGAGGTCGCTGGATTTCAGTTTTTTAACAGCTTTTAATCAGACCACGAGGCAAACAAAAACTCTTACACTACAACACTTCTGTTTTTATATAGTAACCAAGAGCCAATCATAAAATAGCAAATTAAGGCAAAAAGAAAAATATATTAATTCTTCACCCGAATGTTTTATTGGGAAAGCATTCCCAAGTGAACTAAATTTGGTAACCTGTATATAATAATGAACTGACCATATTATTACATAAATAGTAGTTGGAATAAGTTTTCACTTACTTTATTATATCATAATATTAGTTTCGTGGTGAAAGGCAACACAATTGCTCGCGAAGTAACTTGAGGTAGAGTGCATAAAAACAAACTCCCATTTATTCTGCTAGGAAGTTCAGGAAAATTGTTAAACTATTGCATATAGCAATTGCAGTATCAGACATTCAAAAATACTAAATTTGGTAAAAACGTAAACAAATCTGATAAAGCTCTTAATAACTTTTCTAAATCTATTAAAGGAATCTACATAGTAAACATGTAGCCATCGCCGTTCCAAAACCGCACCATACTTGTTTACATACCTTAATACGTCCTGAAAACGTAGCATTGGATAAACAGTCCTGTAATGAAATCATAACCGAACCGTAAACTTAAAAACTTCTGTCAGCTAATTTTCTCCAGGATTTGGCACGGATAGTTAAAACATGAGTGCGTGATTAATTTACCCTGCCATAGGATCACGTCGGAAATAAATACATCTATAGCTCAACATAACGGATTCGACAATTTTAGTAGTAGGCTATATTGTCACTGCTGTATTTTTATTTTATTCTATCAAATATATTTATTAATGCATTCAACAAAACAAAACAAAATCCCATCACCTAAAATTGCTTGGTCTTAGTAGGACTGACATCACTGAAAGGAACAGTGATTTCTTCAGAGACTTGCAGTTTGAACTTAAATCTTTGTGAAGTTCCAATGGTCCAATGCATGTAATAAAACGACGACACTTCCATTCGGTGAATAGGAAAATCACAGATGTTCCCTAACAGCGCAGCCTGTCAGTTTTTAGTTTGTAAGTGAAGGCAATAGTCAATTCCAGAACCCAGGTTTGTAATCCGCGTGGAAAAGGATAAGGATATTTTGCAGAACATTTCTTTTCATTTATAGTTTAATCCCATTTATTCTTCCAAAAATACTGCTTTCTTCCTGTCTTTATGCCTTTCTTTCTCGTATAGGGACAGCTACTAAATGTTGAAATGCAGGCTACACTGCAAGCGCCGAGGAGGAGCGGTACAGCCGTCACGTGACTGACAGCGCTTCGGGTTGCTCCAACTGGTTTCCGTTATATCTGGGAAAAGTGATGCGGCTAGCACTCGGGTAGGGCTTTTTTTTTTTGTTTGTCAAAGAAAATGTTGATGTAAGTAAAAGAAAAGCATGGTCAGAAAGTAAAGAATAAACGGGTTAGAAGAATAATGCACGAATAGTTGTCAAATAAATAATGGCTATACGGGAACTAAAAGTCTGCCTTCTTGGGGTAAGTGGAAAAAGTTCAGAGAAATTCTTTATGGCTTTTCCTTTTCAATCTGCGGTCCGCTATAGCCTCAAGAGACAAAACATAAGAACAATACCACTTACTCTTATTTTAAGATTTCTAACATGTTTAGTTTAACTTATATACATTTTGTCTTCACTGTGCTTTTAGCTGTCTTTATTTATATTTTCCCGGAAGTTTAGTTTTGAGACATCTTGACTTATTTGAGGATTGCGTTAACGATTGCACACAATAGTAATATTATGTTTCCCATTTGTTACTATATTGTCGTGTTGTGAGATTTTTTTTATTTGACGAGTATTAAACGTGCAATTTATTCGAGCTCTGTTTTCGCCTCCATTTTTGGTGCGGTGCTACCAATTAAATATTTATTGGAATATTTACAGCAATTACGTCATCATGCGATCAGGATGGAGACGGCGCTTTATTTTATATAGGTGTAATTGTCTCAGCGTGGCATAGGACTTCTGCCTTAAGCAGTATTGAAAATATAAAAGTTTACTTTCTTGTAGTCCATTATTATTTGTCGCAATGTATGAGCAAATTTATGAAATGTTATATATATTTATAAAATGTTGTCTTCATTGCAGGACACAGGCGTTGGGAAGTCTAGTATTGTGTGTCGTTTTGTACAGGACCATTTTGACCACAACATAAGTCCGACAATAGGGTAAGCAAGCATGGATATAGTAAAAATCCACCTGAGAATGAACACTGATGTTAAACGAATAATATAAGTTTTAGCTTGACCTAAATCTAGCAAGGGGATCAAACTCCACTTCAACAGACATTTCTGAAAATCAACATGTACCTTCGGTCCACCATTACCATCTCAAAATTAACTCTGGAAGAATGCCAAGTATGTTTTTAGATTAGGAAATGTCCTGTCTACCTTCACTCTGTAATCTATCTTGCGCTTATTATCTGTACAAGATAGGGCACACGTGTTTTGTTTAGTTTTTTCTTCTCACAGGAGATTCGAAAGCTCAGTACTATTAAACAAACCTGGACTGGGAAGGCCCCCCAAACCACTGCTCGGCATAAAGCCTCGTTTTGTATCAAACACTCAAGTCCATTGATTTCATGAGCATTGCTAGCTCCAGACTTGCACATCATTGATAATGAGCCAGGAGGATGGATCCCGCAGGTCCAATCGTAGGGGAAGGGTGGGATAAAAATGAGTTGCGTACCTCTTCATACCTATTTTGTTAGCGCGGCGTAGTGTATAATGATTTGGCTTCACTCGGGAGATGAATTCTAGGCTCTTTTACGTTTAACTTGAGATGGCGCTGAAGTGGTTATAACTCCAGTGATCTGAGTTAAAAAGTTTTTGGTCTCAGGTTTGTGATTCTTTTTTTCTGTGCGTTTTCAGTGCGTCGTTTCTGACCAAGACCGTTCCCAGCGGAAATGAGCTTCACAAATTCTTGATCTGGGACACAGCGGGACAGGAGAGGGTATGTTATTTCTTCAGATTTGAAATCCCTGCCTGAAAAGTACAAACACAGTGGAAATGTTGAATCAGGTTTTCTTTCTCTCTTCAGTGCAGGCTATAATGGTTTTATTATGGCTAATGACCAACAGAAGTAGGTGTCGAAACATTAGTGGAAATCAGAAAATGCTGAGACTGTCAGGAGGGAATGGACTAAATGTTTGAGAATTGCACACCTTCTTTTGGGCCACACTGGCTGTAGTTTCGGGTAGCGCCGAGCTGAAAAGTTCCAGTTTCGAAATATAACCAACGGATGTTTTCATTCTTCTCCACTCACGACCGAACCCCAAGTGCGCTGGGCATGACCCTTTTTCCTAATTAACACAATCATGCCACTCAGACGTGACATCATGTTCCGGACTTACACTACAAAAAAAAAGCAGTCATGGAATATCTTCCAAGGTCCAAGTATGCCGTGTTGTAATACAGGGTGGGGAATCACTGGACCTGGTCGGAACATTTCTGAGACAATGGCTATATTGGTCAGTGCTTCAAAAGGTGTTGCATGCATTTCTCTCCCTCAGTGAAATGTAGTTTAAATTTGCTTGATCTTTAACACCTAGGTAATCGGAAAAACCACTGCAAATACTAAATTCAGCTGGGACCTGCTGAGTTCTTACAACTCACACAGGGACTATGAAAATTTGGATTTATTTTTTATTTTTGTGTGTGTGTGTGTGATTGGAGCGGGCGATAGTTAGTAAGTAAACACTGCACTGTAACCCCGCTTTGTTACACTTGCAGAAGCGGTTGGTTTTGTGACTCCTGACTGACTTTCTTTCTGCAGCTCAACAAGTTTGTTCCTCTGGCATGCAACAACTAATTCATTCTTCCTATATTCTTCCTATATTGCAACATTTCCTGTCTGCATTTTTAGATTTTTACTTGTGAACATGTAGTTTACTAGTGAAAGGTTTAGTTCTTCTGACAAATTATCAATATATATATATCTTTGTTTGGTATTAAGATATCAGATGTTCAGTACAGTAAGGAATATTGTATGAATGTTTTCAGTTCTGTTGCAGCATTATATTAAGTTCTGTTGTAGCATTTTCAACCACAAAGAAAATGCCTAACATTTATTTTATTTTATTACTACACACTATGCCACTAACAGACCAGTTAGTCAATAATAAGTCAGCAATGAAAAGAGAGTGCATTGGTGGTGGTGATGGTGGCTATCAAATGCATTTGAGAGTTTATGTACATATATATGTAATAATGTAATTTTGGTTCACTGAATGAATGCGAAATCACTGACTGTTGTAATAATTGTTGTTATTCCTTTTCAGTTTCACTCATTGGCCCCGATGTACTACAGGGGGTCGGCGGCAGCTGTCATTGTCTATGACATCACTAAACTGGTAAAATCTCCATAGGATCGTGTAAGCTAAGAATGATTAGTCTCTCCTATTCGTGCACATATTTATAATCTTGAGCAGGTGACGCAGAGACTATGGGGCTATGCATCGATTGTCTCCTACTTGGACTTCAGGTCAAGGATAGTTCTAAATATTTTCATGTCTCACATCAACCTAAATTTCACATTTAGCTATTTATGGTCGGGACTTCATGGTGATTTATTTGTCTATTATTCAATAAAAATTGAATACGCGGTGGCAGCTTAAGAGCGGTCTGCTGATTAAACGAGCAGGAACGGGGGAAAAGTAATCCGTCCGTGATTTTACATATCCGTTTCTTCTTATTTTTTGTATCATGATTCCTGCTTTCTTAACATTTATCACAGCTGCAAATTATGGGCATGTGTGGTTAAGGCAGACATCTTCAGACACGATGACTCATGAGTTAGAGTGTATGTGTGTGGGGGGACAGGCCATGAATAAGGCGGAACGAAGAAGAGACAGGAAACAGGAAACGGAATGAAGAAGAGTGTGGGCCAGTGCGAACATGACACAGCTGGAGATATATGGAAATGTGCGGCAATTTGAAAACGTACAACCTCGTTCCGTCTGTTCTTTTCCCCATTTCTGTGGTTATTTATTTAGACAAATATAAATGTCATTCCAGATTCAGAAGTAATACAATCATTCAACATTGGAAATGTAAAAGGGGATTGTTTTTAGCTCAAACTTTCCATTTGTGTTCTTGACTAAACACAGGGTCAGATATGGCCTGTTGTTATTTATTACTTATTAGTTCAAATGAGAAAGTATTTGACCATTTTTCGCTTTTTCGTTCTCAGTTACATTTCGTTAGGTTTTATATGTCCACCCATAACAGAGCTACACAGGAGGTGCAATATCTGTTGGCTTTTGTAACAGAGAGTGAACATAATAGGATACTCACCGAAGGATCAGAAACTCCTCATCTGTATGCCCGTTGAAAAGCTCCTGGTGAGACAAGCTCTGCCCAATACACTCTTGTCCGGCAGGATTCCTTTCAGACGTTAAAGAAGTGGGTGAAGGAATTAAAAGAACATGGTCCCGAGGACATTGTTGTGGCGATCGCAGGGAACAAGAACGACCTGGGGGACATCAGGTACTCTCTTCATTTTGCACTGCTAAGACCTATCATGGCCTCCTCTGAATCAAACCATGATTTCTCGCTGTTTTTTTTGCTGCTAATTACACAAAGTTCAGTGAGATATCAAAGTGTGTCATGGTATTAGAGTGTGTGATCCAAATAGTAAATGCATGCAAAATAATAAATTACATTAAATGTCCATCAGTTATGAATTTATTTTAACTATTTGAGGACTACGCAGTAATTATCCATATATGGATCGTACGTATGAAATCACTTGGATATATGTGGAAATATATATGTGGAAACAGAGTTACTGTTTTCTTTCTCTCTCTCCGGTCCCTGCTAAGTTCCATGTAATTTCTCTGTTTGCAGAGAAGTTCCTATGAAGGAAGCCAAGGACTTTGCTGAGTCAATTGCTGCTATTTTCATTGAAACTAGTGCCAGGAATGCTGTTAACGTCGAGGAGCTTTTTCAGAAAATCAGTGAGTACTTTTCAGTCGCGTCCAGGTTTGGTTACCGAGTGAGTGGTCACAACAGTATACTGGTCATGCAGTATTTTTCAGTACTTGCCCGCCAGCTAATGCATTTGTATTAAACATTAGCATCTTCTAAACCATCCTGCAGGTCGGCAGATTCCGCCATTGGACCCTCAAGACGTAGAGAGTAACGAGTCCTTTAAACTGACCCGGCAGCCTCCTGTGACATACAAGCGCTGCTGCTAGTGCCCGGAACGTGAGGGACGTCTTGTTACCCACACTGCACTGTGTCAGGTCTTCGTCCTCCACGCGGTCATGGGGTCTCAAGGCGTTTCATTCTCATTTAAAAGGGTTGTTGGGTCAATATCCAGCACCGGGTAAAAACTGCTTTCTAATAAAGAAATAAATCAAAGGGACCCGCCTACATAGTGATTAATGTGGGCTCAGCTAAAATTGTTAAGGGCTGAATTCTGTACAAGATTGAAATAGCAAAGCTGCACTCGAGGCTTACTGGTCTACTGAATTTGCCCCAGAAGCTTCCTGCACTCCAGATATTCTGTGTTTACAGCACAGGAATACACCTGTCCTCAAAATACATCGTATCTACGGTTACACTGTGAGGCCACATTTAGCTTATTAGTTAGAAGTAAATTACAGAACGAGATGTGAATCAGTACTTTATCCCCACCTTCTGGTGGAGAGGGGTCACAACACTACTCATGTACTAGCTGGACAGGTAAATTGGAGCATGTCTGTGGTAAAAGTATGCAGTCAAAATCACAATTCTAAATCAGGGTAGTAGCCAGGTTTTCATTTCAGAAGTGGTTTAGAGGGCTATCCTTCTCATCTCCTGTGTCTTCTGTTCATTTCATGGAGGTGGGGAGGTGGGGGGACCCAAAATCCAACCCCTGATATAAAACAAATGGCCAAATTGGTCTCTACCTTATATATTTAACAACTTCAGGTTAGTTCAGTTTAACCTGAAAAGTTGGGAATCCAACAATGATTCAACAGCCCATGAGGACTGGAATTTCACATATCTGCCCTATATGCATGATAAACATTTTTAAAACTGTATTACTAACGTTTACAGTGTATTGACAGTCAATCAGCCATGCCTCCTTTGTAGCAGAATGTATATGAGAATGATTAGAGTAAAAGCTTGTTTGCCCCGAAGGAAATTAAAGGTACGTCCATTTGGTTTACTGCCAAGTCTTTAGAAGTGCCAGATACACAAATGAACAAGTACGAAACAAATATTCATCCGCATCTTGACAAACGCAACTGGTTTGCGTCTGCAGCAGTAGATCAAATCTGCACTTTTAGGTTTTAATAGTGGCTCAACGTGGCAGAGCTGAGGAGTTAAAAAAAGATGCTGGACAAAATGGTTCAGTAACCCATTGGTGTGCCTAAGCACAGAGTTTTGTTTCTAGCTGTCTTGTAAAGTGAAGTTTATTTTAACATGACAAAATGCACACCGAGGCGCTGTGCAGGATTGTCCTATTTTTAGTAGCCTTGGACAAGGGTTCCCAATCAAGGTCCTCGAGTACCCCAGTGTGTGCAGGGCTTTAATCCAGCTCAGCAAATAAGGACTTCAATAACAATTGGCCTGTTTGAGTGTTTTCTCACAGGGGCGGGACTGGGAACCCTGGTGTGGAGGATTACCCAAATACATATCCTCACAATTATTTGCTCGTAGCTTTTTTATATATGCAGTAGTCCATGTTGAATTGTAATAGTGGCCAAATCTCCAGTTATAACTCACTAATGATCCATTGTGCCTTATATAGTAATTTTTTAACATACATACGACTAACATCCGCAACAGACTCTCTGTAACTTCAGTCTCTGTGTAACTTCTGTAATGAAGCGTCAACCAGTGGGCAGTGGGGGAAAAAAATTCTGCCATTTGTATTTGTTACAGTGTTGATCAAATTTATTTTATGTAGAAGGATGAGCCACCAAGTATTAATAAAAAATATAATCCTGAACTATAATACACTGGTGTTTCATAATGAGCTCGACTCACATTAATAGCATAATTTGTAACACCATGTAGACCTGTAGGTTACCATTTTATATTAATTATAATAATGATAATAAAGTATATAAGATTCTTATGCTTTGGTGTGTTTGTGTTTTAATGTCATATAGCACTTTTGCAATTCCACTATACCTATAGGAACTTTTCTTTAATTCCCTGAAAAAATAACTAATAGTGTTTATTCATTATGTCGCCATGTCTTTTTTCCCCTTTGTATCATTGGTCCAACATACATGCTCAACTTTCCATGCA
>JAOYSI010001749.1:0-16781 GCA_025775065.1 Hiodon alosoides | reverse complement strand
CCCCCCCCCCCCCCCCCCCCCCCCCCCCCCCCCCCCCCCCCCCCCCCCCCCCCCCCCCCCCCCCCCCCCCAGTAAGGATATGACCTAGTCCTTATCATCGTTTGATGGTCCGTGACATACATGTATTTAAGGTTTATTTGTTTTTGGTTAATAATAATAAATAATAATAATACATCTCTTTATATCCTTTCCAGCAACTAAGACATGAGAATTTGGTTAATCTACTTGAAGTGTGCAAGAAAAAAAGACGATGGTATCTTGTGTTTGAATTTGTGGACCACACTGTTTTAGATGACTTGGAACAGTACCCTAATGGACTAGATTACGGTAGAGTGCGTAAATACATTTTCCAGATCCTGAGAGCGATCACATTTTGTCATCACCACAATGTGAGTTTTTTTTTTTTTTTTTTTGGGTAACGCGATACCTACTCGTCCCATTGCAGTTGTAAAAGAGCAGTCACCTTTTTTTAAACTCCAGTAACGATACACCTGAAGCACCGTGAAGTACACGAATTAAAAAATTAAGAATGCTGCTGTCGCGTCGCCTTACAATTGATCTGGAACCATCGCCTTGAAAAAAATGAACACATTATTTCACTAATCCCTTAAATACCTTTCTAGAACAATTTTTGATTCAGATATGTTAGTTACCAGACTGATGCGGAATGTAAAAAAGTGTACCTGTTTAGTGTGTTGTGCGTTTATATATGAAACGGTTGCGATAATTTCACGCTGAGTTCAATGCCATTGGAAACATCGTGTCGTTAAGTAATAATGTAGGATGTCACAAAGACGGACAGCAGCATTGAGACGTCTATCAAAATAGTGTATCATGTAAAAACTAAATTTCTCACTTTCAACCTGGTATGTTAAACGGTTGTATTTTATAGCTGTTTGTAGCGGTTTTCATTTAAAAAATGTAATGCCATACAGTTGTCATATACAAAATAGTCACGTAAAATGTATTTTTTCAATTAACTAACGGCTATGTTGTTGGTGTTTGGTTTGCAGATAATCCACAGAGATATAAAACCTGAAAACATTCTCATCTCTCAGTGTGGGGTTGTCAAACTGTGTGACTTTGGTTTTGCGAGGACGACGGCGGCGCCGGGTGAGGTCTACACGGACTACGTCGCTACTCGATGGTACAGAGCCCCGGAACTTCTCGTTGGAGACGCTAATTACGGAAAGTGAGTACCTGTTAAAGGTTATTTTCATACGCTTCATTTCCTGCGGTGATTGGGTCTTTTGGAAGTACCATGATGCATGTCCACCCAATGTGTGCTAGTTCACAGCAACACAGCAACGGCATACAAACTACATTTAGAGAAGCATAGAAACTATAAATATGATAAAATACCCTTTTTTCAGGGCTGTAGACGTGTGGGCGATTGGCTGCTTGCTTGTAGAGATGCTTACTGGAATGCCTTTATTTCCCGGTGACTCTGACATCGACCAACTGTATCACATCATGAGGTGCTTTGGTGAGCTTGTGCAAATTACTCCTACTTTTTCTTGTTGAGTAAATTGCCTCTATATTGGTGTTAATAAGTTGAATTGTATCATTCATATTCATAATATATGTTTGTTTTTAGGTAACATAACACCTAGACATCGAGAACTATTCTATAAGAATCCGATCTTTGCTGGGGTCAGCCTGCCCGAGATAAGAGAGAGAGAACCACTGGAGATGCGATACCCCAAACTTTCTGCTGTGGTGACGGATTTAACTAAGGTCGTGCTCCGCGCATTTCTTCGCTTTAATCTCTACCTCAAACTCTTTCTGAGAGATCAACATATGCGCATGTCTTTCCCAACTCAATTAATGATTCCTTATACTTTTTTGATTCAATTTTAGCAATCAGACAAATATAAAGTCTCTTAAAAAGGAATTATTCAGATTAGCCTTTTAATAATCGTCCGGTGCGTGAAATTTACATTAAATCGACTAAACATTTGATTTCTCCACAGAAGTGTCTGCAGGCTGATCCAGACAAGAGACCACCCAGCTCAGACTTACTGAAGCACGAGTACTTTGTTAAGGATGGCTTTCACATAAAGTAAGCACTGTCTTTTACTTAGTTTTAAAAGAAAAAGATTAATGTTTTTGTCATGTCTTGTTATTGATCTCTGTTCAGAATTTGGAGACAAGCTTTTGTCTTCCAAAAATGATGCAATAAGAGGGACCGGGCGGGATACTACTGAATCCCGACGAGCCTTTTGATTGAAAGTTGCGATGCATCATTGTAATATAATAATGTATTTACACAACACATGTAAAACTTCAGTTAGTTCAGTTAATTAATAACATTTTAACAGAAGCTCTTATCCACAGCGACTTTCGTTAATAATTATTAAGGGGAGCTTTTTCATCGCTGTGGCTCACCTAGTGGCAAATCCTACTCACAAGCCTCTTTCCCTATTTTTTCCTCTTGGAACTCTGGCATAATAATAATAATATAATCACTCTTAAAAATATAAAACCTTTCTGTCCTTTAGATGTTATATTACCCTGGTTTTTTTTATTAACATTTTGTTGACAACTTGGGATTTCTATGTATGCCAACAAATTAAGCATCGGGTGTAACTATCATATTGAATAAGATCACATTTATCAGAGAAATTCAGAAACAATGCTAATCTTTTCTATGTCATAGGTTTACCCAGGAACTAAACGCCAAGATTCAGAGGGACTTGAAAGATAACCTTTCCTTACCTAAAATGTCCAAGATGACCAAAAGAGACAAAGAGGACTCTCTATTGGATGATAGGAAGGTAACGTCCCAGTATCATAACCAAGCTGAACGGGGACATTCTTGCGGGATGGATTATACTAGGGGAAATGAGTTTTGAGAGAGAACAGAAGTGCATTTCTATGCATTTTTCTCCTTCGCGTTAAGGACTCTAACACAAACACGAAGGCGAAAGACTGCAAGCCCGTGGTACAGGATTGGAAAGTGGGGGAATCTCGGGTGCTGTGCCAACCAGCCGAGACGCTAATCAGCAGAGCCAAGCCAGGAGATTTGGAGAAGGCCTTTGAGAATACGTTAGCCCCTGGTGGACCTTCGACACTCAAAGATCCCAACCAGGAGCCTCCAAAGGGGGCTGTGGCCTCCATGATACCTCCCATCACCCACAATCCCCTGGCCATCATCACCAATGGTTTGAACACAAGCAAGGGCGCTGGACCTTTGTCCGGGCCAACTCCAGCCGCCCACAGCCTATGGTACGCTCTGCCTAGTGTATCAGACTAAAGTGTACTATTTAATCCATTTCAAACAGCTGGGAAATATTGCCCGTGCAGTATTATGGGTAATGTATCATAACCTGCCTTCGAAAAAGTAGAGTTATGTATTTGCTTTTCTCTTTGTGAAGGCCCAGTGATAAAATGAAGAGGCATGTAAATATCGTCAGTAGAATATCCCCACAATCCCTGTCTGGGTCTTACAGTGGAAAACATTCTGGGCAGGTTGGTGGTCTTGCCAGAGGCATATGTTAATATTTTTACTGAATAAGGATAAGTTGGCTTAACTCCGTTCACAATCTCAGGGAGACAGAATGGCTGTGACCAATCTTCATTCCAACTTAACTTACCTTCAAACCTTCTTTCCTCCTCCAGGTTATCTCTGAGAAAAGCGTCATCCACGAGCGGTCATTTCAGTCCGACCGGACTGGACACACAGGGAGGAAGAAAGGAGAAAATCAGAGGGCAGTTCACCTTCCTGAGCTGAGAAGCCACTTCCCAGAGCCCAGAGGGGCGGAAGGTGTGTATCGCAGGTGGTGTTCACTGGAGCTTGTTTTAACGGGGGGATGTTTAATGGGGCGCTGGAGCTTGTGCAGTGATGTTTAATGGGGCGCAGGAGCTTGTGCAGTGATGTTTAATGGGGCGCTGGAGCTTGTGCAGTGATGTTTAATGGAGCGCTGGAGCTTGTGCAGAGATGTTTAAACGAGCACTAATGCTTGTATGCGAGCCTTTGTGTAACCATTTAAAATGTTTCTCTAATAGACTGGTGTCAGCGTTTTTGGGATGGACAATGTAACGCATGAGAAGCATTATAAAGAGAGAGATGATGCTGTGTTATGCCTGAAGCCTCTTTGGTCTTGCTCTGGACAGAGGGATTCCTTGTCCTTATTTAAAGGTCCACACTCACAAAAAAATACCTGGAAACATGTTAGTCTGCTGTTGCTGTAAATTCTCACATGCTTATCACCCTCAGGCAAACTGTACCAGATGACCAGGAGAGAGCAGAAGAAAGATTGCCGAATACCTTCCATCTCAGCTGTGGACATCCATTCTAGTAGGGCTATGTAACCGGTATGGTAAAGATGTAATATTATATTAGCAAAAAGTAGATGTTTGATTTTGATAGTTGTTTCTAGGGGAACTGCAGTAGTACCATATTTTTGTATTGTTCCAAAGTTGTCTGATTTGAAATGATCAGTCCGATTGGTTTCTTGGACATTCAATTTTCAGATATCTGGGAAACCACATTGAGAGGACAATACCCATCCATTTAAATCCATGCCATAGATAGCGAATTACGTTAAAACGGTGCTGCTCGCTTGTAGTTATAGTGATGTTAATAATTATTGTATTTTGCTGTTTTTTTCCTATAGTTAAGCAATAATATATGAACGTTCACATTGCAAAGTGAATTATAATTAAATGTAAGCTTGTGAACGTTACTCTACAACTCATACAGTGTAGTCTACAATGTTTGCATTGTGTTGGTTTATATACCGCAAACAATGCCGTTTTTTTTTTATATTTTCTCCAGATGCTTTGTACCTCAGTTGTATATTTAAAATAAAATGACATTCAGTGAATACTTTTATAAAAACAATTGTACAGGTTTTTATCTGAAAATTATATTTAAAAGGTGAAATTACCAGTTCCAGTGGACGATTTCTTTCCTTGCTATGTCTGTACCACTACTGCTATAGCTATTTAACATTGTCTATTTTGTAGCAAACAGGACCCATTTAATACATTAAGGTGTTAATATTTCTGTTTTCTGATGGCATGCATTTAAAATGATAAAAAAGTGCCTTTTGGTTTGTTCATTATTTATTTATCCCAACACTACTTCACCCAAGCAAGCCAAATATTTGATTGACAGACACAGAAATGGACATCCTATGTGTAGCTCATTTCAGTCAGTACAGTTCTTTCATCTTTTCTCTCTAGGCTGCATCATAATTGTTTTTTTTTAATTCAAAGCGTACATTTTGCACTCCAGAACAACTTTGCTTATATTGAGTTCTCACCTTAACTTTCAAAGCATTTCTGTAATGAGCTCAGCAGTGATATGTTTGATTTGTCTCTGACCACAATCAGTCTAATGGGGCCACTTCTTATCTTCTGTACTCTTCAGATGACTCAGAGCTTGAAATTCCCCTCTGGGCATGCAGTTGGCCCCTCTTTGGGCTAGCTCCATTCCTTAAGTGATGACCTAAACGAGTGCGTGTCTTAGGGGAAACCAACCAATTAGTTGGATCAGACGGGACTGCGTTGTAATTAAGGAAAACGCGTCCGGTGGGGAAACGAGCAAGTTTTCTAAGAGCAGGAAAAAATCCACTTCCTTGCCACAGGGGAATAAGGGAACCCTGGCCCCGCCCTGAAATGAACTGCTTGCCAGAGTGATACCGGCACACGGCGGGCCTGCCTTTGATCCAGCAGTAGATGGTCTGATGGTTGATGGATGGTAGCATTCCTGAAGGGACAGAGGGCCCAAGGCGGTGATCTGGCTGCCCGGCCCATTTGGCGGTGACAGGCTGAGCAGTCTTGGTGGCTTTTGCAGTGCTTGTTGGAAACTTGTCAGTCACTGGAAAAATTTCACATGGGGGTTCCGCTGGCTGGCCGTCAATTACATTGGGCTCATATCCAGTTAACCATACGTCATAGTCATCTGCTTGTTTTTGTACCCCTAAGAAGGTGAGACAGGAAAATTGGGTTGCTATGAATTGGAGATGGCTGATTGATATCAAAATTTTTAATTGTTCATCTTTTGTGTGTGTATGTGTGATAGTGGAAAAATATAAATGAGCATTTACAAAGAGCCAACAAAACATTCGCAGCATTTAAATTCAAAGCCTAGTAACTGCAAACATGTTGCAGTGTAACTGTGCATTTAACTGATGAAGGCTCAGGATGGTAATTATAAAGAAGTATATCTCCGATGACTCAACAAAAGCAATTGCATTGTAGCCAAATATGTAAATTAGCATTTACAAGAGGCAATCAAATCACATGGAATACATACTGAGACACAACAGGGGGCATAGAGATTTTGTCCTGCCCCTTTTTATACCTGCCAGTATGACCAAATTACCTGCCTGCCGTATTCCAATAATCCTCGGCTGTAAAATTGGCTAAATTGTCTTTTGTCACTTGTTCCTACTGCAGCTCTGTTCCATAATTAAAGCCACATTTTCCAGCTTCTGGTTTTGGCAATCCTGAACATAACAACACTCCCCACTTTTTGGTAGAGCCACCTTTCACTTACTGTGTCTGTACTCCACTTCTATATCCTCCATGGGATAAGACTGCTTTTCCTGGCCGGGGGTGGATGTCTGTGGTATGTCTAGAAATTAAACACGGAGTACCTATCAGACCAAATTGCTTTTACGTAAATATGGACTGCAGTAAATATCTTTGACCTTTGTCACTATAGTAGTTAACCTGGCATGGCTGGTTTCTATTCATTCAGTGTTATTTAATAAGATATGCACACATTTTAGATTGATCTACTTTTTACATCACCATGTAGTACTTATGTTGATATTTTTAGCGCTGCGTAACATGCAGAATCTGCAATAAATCCATATTTGTTTACGCAAAATCAATGTGTTTTTCATCATTCAACTAATTTATATCAAGTTTTGATAAATAAAAGTAAATAAAATAAATATATCATTATACTTTTATCCCCCTGCCACCAGGTTGCATTCAGATTTGCATTTACTTACCTTTGGTTGAGAAAGCACAATGCACCAGGAGGAAGAGAGAGCCTACGGTTCTTCTCGGATAGAGGGCCATTGTTGCTCTAGAAACGGGATCGAGACGAGAAGAGGTTTTAAGAGTAGGTGTGGAGTCTAACCGCCCACAATTATTTTGCCCATATTGCTTAACAAATATCAGGGTTTCCTCAAAACAGTGTCTGCTGCCTCACGAAATTGAAAAGACTCCAAGATTTTTCAAATAATCTCAGAGGTAAACATGTATCTTGATAAGAGGCAATTCCCAAAATCACAGGATCCTTATTTTTTGTTTTTGTACATAAATGTCTGTAGAAAATGTTGATTAACGGAGATAAATCACACATCTTTTATATAGCTGAATAATATTTTGGATTTATAGTTTGCTCTAAATAGTGTTCTTTTCAACGTTTAGGGAATTTCTGCAACAGTTGAGATGCTGAACTTTTTAATAAATATAAAATGTTATGTAATTATTGTGAATGTATATTTTTGTTTCCAGACTACATGAAATAAAGATAAAAGATCAGAATTGGTAGAGGTATGTCCTCTGGTATCCGTTTGAGGAGGTAATCCCATAAGCAGTGTGTTTGTGCAGACAGAAATACTGTCCGCGTGAATCACAGGCAGCTGCGTTTGCCAGGGACACATTTGCAGTGAAGCATTTTCACACCAGCTCAACTGTTAGCCACCTCTTCCCTCACTTTGTTTGTTTTAGTACTTGGTTGTCATGGGAACAGGAACAAGGGCGCCTCCTTTAACCGGCTCCGTGGGTAATCCTGAAACTGTCTAAATGACCGTTTTGTGAAATAAGAGTTACATTTATCCAGTGACCATTATGCCATTAAACAAGCAAGATGTGTCGAGGTGTGGTCACACAGTTAAAGTGTTCAGAATGGCTTGCTGATAGCTTTGTAGAAGACAGGCTTTGTAACCATTGATAGTCAGGGCTATTGTATGTTTTATGTTATTGAGTCAGTGAGTTAATTTGCTTTTTATTTTCTTCATAAAATCTGCTTTAAAACTGCTTTAAACTTGAATATTTAGGGAGTATATAAATACAGCATAAAGGCTGAATATTATATCAACACTAACAACACTAACCCATTTGATTGGTAAAATCAAATGGTGTATTCCAGATAGGTACTGATGTTGACATTACTGCTAGAACCTTAAATATAACCATTGGTGACAGTAGATAGTTGATAAAAAATAATCTTGTGAGGATGTACACTATAAGGACAAAAGTACTGGGACACCTACACATTACACCTACAGGAGCTTTTATGACATCCCACTCTAAATCCATAGGCATTAATGTCAAGTTGGTCCCCCCTTTGCTTCCACTCTTCTGGGAAGGCTTTATACAAGATTTTGGAGTGTGTCTGGCTCGCAATCTCCATTCTAGTTCATCCCAAAGGTGTTCGATAGGGGTTGAGGTCAGGGATCTGTGCGGGCCAGTCAAGTTCTTCTGCACCAAACTCATCCAACTATGCCTTTATGGACCCTGCTTTGTGCACTGGGGCACAGTCATGCTGGAACAGAAAAGGGCATTCCCCCAAACTGTTTCCGCAAAGTTAGAAGCATAGAATTTTCCAAAATGTCATGGTAAGCTGAGGCATTAACATTTCCCTTCAATGGAACTAAGAGGCCTAGGCCAACCCCAGAAACACCACCCCATAGCATTATCCCTCCTCCACCAAACTTTACAGTTGGCACAATGCAGTCAGGCAGGAAACGTTTTCCTGGCATTCGCCAAACCCAGACTCGTCCATCAGACTGCCAGACAGAGAAGCGTGATTTGTCACTCCACAGAACACATTTCCACTGCTCCAGAGTCCAGTGGCGGCGTGCTTTACACCACTCCATCTGACGCTTAGCATTGTGCTTGGTGATGTAAGGGTTGCATACAGCTGCTCGATCATGGAAACCAATGCCATAAAGCTCCCAGCGCAGTTTTTGTACTGATGTTAACGCTAGAGGAGGTTTGAAATTGCAGTTATTGAGTCAGCAGCGCGTTGGCGAATTTTTACGCACTATGCGCCTCGGCACTGTGACCCCGCTCTGTAACTTTACGTGGTGCTGTGGTTCCTAAACACTTCCACTTTGCAATAATACCACTTACAGTTGATCGTGGAATATCTAGGAGAAATTTCACAAACTGACTTGTTGCAATGGTGGCATCCTATTACAGTATCACGCTCAAATTCATTGAGCTCTTTAGAACAACCCATTCTTTCACAAATGTTTGTAAAGGCAGACTGCATGGCTAAGTGCTTGATTTAATATACCTGTGGTAATGGGACTGAAACACCTGAATTCAGTGATTAAGAGGTGCGGCCCAATACTTTTGTCCATAAAGTGTACTTTTAATGGGGGTTTTCTTGGGCATATACTGTAATATTTAATTTTCCTTTCTGACTGGTAGTAGTATACACTTAAGATTTCAAGGCCATGCAGGGCCAGAATGTATTGTTCTTAATGAAATTACAATAAAGCCAATATTGTGGGACTCTAACTCTTTCCACAGAATTTTCTGTCCTTAAGCTTGCCCGTGATGCTTTTCTACATCTCCTAAAAAGATTTCAAAAACTTTCTAATTTTTTTTAAAACCCCCCTCATATTTAAATTAGTACCCATGAATTGTTTGTGTATTGGTAAGTGTGCCACCTTTTGTTTGGAAAAGTGGTTAATTCGGGGGTAAACAAATTCTTAGTTTCTCTCCTCTCTTCACCTAGTCCATCTGTTGCTAGAACAGTTATGAAAAAGTTCAGAACACACTTATGGTTTATGGTCCTCAGCAGACATGTGGTTCTCATTACCAACAGGAGGAGAAGCTGTACACTCAGGTTAAAGGGAATACGGACACCAAGGATGGCCTGAGACGTAGAGAAACCTTGTCTGTATCGGCGGTCATTACCCTACCTTGTCGACCACAATACTATATATTATTTTGTCACGAAATAACTGGAAATAAAGTGTGAGTCAACAAACTTGAGTAAATTGCTTTGCTTTGAAAATGAAAGTGTCCTTCCGTTACCATCTGACAGCTTAAGTGTCTGGTTTGATCTTCCTCATTCTGAGGATCTCACTCCTGTTGTGAAACCTGTGCTCAGGAGCAAAGCATTAAGCAGGAGGATTGCTTATTTGCATATCGCATCAGAAACTGAACATATGTTAGCTTTATTCATCTTAAATATGTACAATAGAAATCGTTATAAAAATGTAAAACAAAAATGTTCAGTAATGTATCAAAACAGAAAACCAATTTATGTGTTCAGTTACAATCACATAAGTAGAAAGACATTATTTCGTTGATCATAAATACATATTTACAAAGGACGACCCAGTGGTTGGTAGTCAGTCACCAAGATCGAACCCGGGCTAGTGTGGTTTGTCAGTGTAGTTTGCGTGTTTTCTCCGTGCACTCTGGTTCTCATTATGGGGGATGTGTGTGGGGTGCCCTGCAATGGACTGCCCTTCCATTGTGGGGGGTTGGGGTGGGGTGTCTTCCAAACTACCGACCCTCATCAGGACAAGCAGTTTAAAAAAAATGGATGGCTGATTTGCCATTTACAAATAACTGAGAAGCAACACACTGCAGTAGTAGATGGGAAAAATCTTATAAAATGTAAAATCAATCTCAGGTTTAGTGGAGAGAAAATTGCAGTGAATAAATGCCATCATCCAAAATTTAAGGATATTTATGTGAACTTCTTAATGAATCGCAACTTCAGATACGCTATAGCGAGAAAAATGATGGTCATTATTGCCAAGGCGATTTGATTTTCCCACAGACCCCATGTCGTGGCACTTACTCCTTGGTTTTCCAAAAAGTCTTCCCCTGTGCACCTGAAAATAAGTTAAAAGTGTTACGTTATTAGCTAGTGTCCTGCAAAATATTTTAAATCCAAGCTAATACGTTTCCGTAAAAAAACATTTCATGTCTATCTATTTCACCATTATTCGTTTCAAATAATACTAAGTATTTTATCCCAAAACTTAACTTGGTGCCTCCCAGCAGATGGCGCTAAAGATGTGTTTGAAAGCACACTCAACGCCTCTGAGCTAATGGACAGGAAACACAGATGGTCCAAGAGAACTTAACAGTGCTTACATCATTCCAGGGGTGTTCCGAGTGGCATTCGCAGTGTGGTTTCCGGGAAGAATGTTCTCACAGAAGACCAGACCAGAAAATTCATTGACTTCCAGGGCCTGTAAAATTAAACATTTAAAATAAAAAATGAGGCAAGAAGCTAAAAGATTAGGGGTCTGTTAAACTACTGTTAGCCTTAAACTCACCGTTAGCCCATAGCGAGGAATACTGAAGTACTTTAACCAGGCCAACCACTGCGCAATGCTGGGTAGGTTCACCAGCAGACCTGAGAAGATCTGAAATAGAGAGCGGGTTTTTCATATGGTTTTCTTTGTTCTTTAGAGGCCGTAAATGAATCAAACAAATTACCAGACAGCTGGTAACAGTTAACAGTTAACCTTAATCGCTATGAGAAAAGATACTCTCCAGGAGATAAGGTACAAACACCTACGTTTTTGACTGGGGCAGACGGCAGTTCCAGGACTGTGAAAAGACTGGACTGAACCGCATTGCTGCGGGGCGGGGCGGGGCGAGTGGCAGCGCCTGTAGTTCTGACTCACCATCATGAAGACAAAGCTGATGGTCATGAAGATGTTGGCCACGGCCACCACGGTCTGATCGGCAGAGATGGCCATGGTCATGGCTGTGGCTGTGTAGGCCACCAAAGCCACAGACAACATGAATATGAAGAACGCCGAAACCGTGGCTTTCAGCCCTGCAAGGTAAAGGTTACCCAGGTGATGCTAGGGCAGGGGTTCACGCAACAGTCAGGTCTTGTGTGTATAGCTGGGATAATTAATCGAGTTACTCCAGTAGTGGCGATTATTTTAATACTCGATCGTTTTTGTATTCGAGTAATTACCTTAATATATACATATGGTATATTAACAGCGACATTCACATTCTCAAATAATAATTACGATCAGCTGTTCATTCGGTCTGATCTTGGCAGGAATACTTAACAGCAGATCGGTATTACTGATTTGGTTGAGCGAGTGAAGTCGATATATTAGTAAAAGAAAGAGGAAAAAAAACGAAGATGAATGTTTTAAAAAAAAGAAAAAACCAACACATACATTTTCTGCTATCCTGTGATTATCCCCGTGGTCTTTTAGATAAATAAAACCTGTTTGCATCAAAGTGCAAGTCATACGTATTTCTTCAATAATGCCATCGTAACCCTATTCAAAACAAATTTTGCTAATTTGTTGGTACTTCTTTATTGTTATTTTACAAGCAGCCGCATTGTCGAAATATATTTAAGAACTTCTGTCCTCCCGCTAGAACCTACAGTGTACACAATGTTGTTGTTAGGTTAGCAAAGCGTATTCATTAGGTGAAAAATTTAATGAAACTAAACAGTCTGGAAAACCTTTCGTGGAGACGTGTTGAGTCAACGTGTTGATATGCTAGCGTTTTTACATAGCAACCTTACATAATGTATTTGTTTTTCAACATGTTGTGTCATGTTAATTTGTTCATGTGACAACACAATTAAATAATGAGCACAGTTTTCAGTTAACAACTTAAAAGGTTCAGTATTTAAATTTTTTTTTTTTAAAAGACCCACAGTACTACAGATTTTTGTTTTAAGTTAATAGTGTCTGTTAACTATTTTTGCAAATAAGTTATTGACTTCTTGAAAGGTTAATGAGTTGACTTCAAAAGAATTTTGCTGCACAGCAAAAATTCCAAGGAGGTTGAAGTGACAAGAGTTATTACGTTTTACAATTGCTTTCCAAAAATTCAGGGGTAATAACTATTGTTATTTATGTGAAAGCATTTTCTGAGTAATAAACCTGTGTAAAAGAAAAAAAGAATGAATGTTGTTTTGTCTGAGTAAGACTTGCTATTTTACATAGAGACCATCAGAGTAAGACAACTAAACCAGTACTGGAGATTATGTTACATAATCTACTATATAGTGTGCGTGCCTTTTCTGTATTATTAAATGCAATTTTTTTTTTAATAAATCGATTTAAAAAACAGATGAATTGAAATTATTAATTGTATTTGTGTCGATTATTTAAATAATCTCTCAGCACACCTCTACTTGAGTGTACCTTTAGATCAGGCCTGGATGACAGGACACTATACAGGACACTTACTATATTAAGAACATGAGTTATAAAAGTATATTATGGATAAGGATAGGAGTGACGATCAAAGCTCAATGTGTGCGACTGTGTGTGAGGAGGTCTAGTTGTCACCTGACCATAGCTGAACGTTTGGACTTTGCTCTTGTACGAACGTTATACAATAACGTGTCACTTTTCCAAGCCAGGGATCTAAATGAACCACACGGACACTTCCTCCTTTCTAACAAGCTGGAAGTGTCCGTGTGGTTCATTTAGATCCCTTCTCAAAGGCCTCTTAAGGTTCTGGTTTTTCCATTCTTAAAAACAGTGATCTGATTAATATCCTTTATGCTGTTGAATGAATTAGCAGCCTTACTCTCAATAAACACTAATCCAAAGACCACAGAAACACGTTCATGTTCCCAACGAGACAGGGCAGTGTCATGTCCAAAACCTTCAGGGATACATTCGAATAGGGTCACAATAATTTTGTACATGTTTTGCAACTAGTGTCTGTAGGGGGGCGAGCAGGGTTGCAGTCACTTGTAAAATTAAGTTATTAATGTGTTAAAGGCTTTAAAATGATAACGCAAGCACAAGTAAGGGTGTTTGCTAACAATAGCATTAATGGAGATCCGAGATGTTGCTTACCAATCATGAAGTAAGCTACACAGCTGAAGATAATGGCAGGGATAGTTCGGAGAGTGATGATGTCTGACAGGATCTTTGACAGGAAGTAGACCGACACTCTGTAATACCCACTGATGTATTCATGCCTGGGAACAAGAGCACACACAGACATGTGAATACCAGAAACCTCCAATGCAGTTGTAAGATACTGCAGCGTTTCTATATGAAGCCCTTAGAGGTTGGGTAAAAGTAGATACAAATGAGTAGAGTAAAAAGCCATTCCTACTTACACAAAGAGTTTCCTCTCTGTGATAAAGAGCTCAGCAGCAGACAGAGCTCCGAAACACTGGTTTGTGGTGATGAAGAACAGAGCACCCATCCTGCAGGAGCAAAAATCGCTTCACCAAGAGAAAAACAAAAAAGTACACATTTCTGCAGTACTTTTAACTATTGTAGAAATCCCAATTGTTTAGTTTTTTTAACATTGACATTTTATGGGTATAAAAAAATTGATGTGTGATTTTGAATGCTTTAACTACAAATTTCCAGGGGGATTAAAAATGTTACAGCATTTCCTTTTTAATGAAAACAAAGGCGGCAAATGGCTCTACCCTGCGAGTCTTAACTGCTTTCCTGGTGATATGAAAATAGGCACAAAATATGTAGTAGTCCAGGGAAGGTATTCTGGACATGTTGTGTGTCTAAAATAATTATTCTTTAGCCATCTTTGGGTGAAACATCGGATCGACATTTATGTTACAAACCCTTCGGTACACCTGCCTGTTCTGTATTCCGCTCTGATCGTTTTTGACTCCGAAGAATATGGCGCCGACTATCAAAGCCAGAAAAACTGTGACTCCAACCTGACAGAAGAAAGGGTTGGATGGGGGTGGGGAAATCAGGATTTTTTTCACTACCTCGATGCCACTTAGCAAGTAAATACTCTTAAAGTGAGAGTAAGTGGTCAGCAGTGTGCGTATCTAACCCTAACCCAGAATCACAGATTCAGATTATGTTAAAGTAACATGTTAAGGACACTGAAGATAAAACACGAAGATTTCAGGAAATTGAAATGTGTGCGACAGAACAACATTTAAACACATACATTTGTTGTAACGTGAACTGTAATTCAGTCTTTAGAGACAGAACTGCACTGTAAAAAACTACAAGAGTGGTATCATTAAACCAGAAACCAACACAGAGACTGACTGGCAGGAAGAACAGTACTACAGGAAATAAATACCCCCCAAAACACCTTATTTTACCCAATAAACGCATATCTGCACCTGGGCTACAGAAGTCTGGGGATTCAGCAAGAGGTTCCGGAACGTTCTCTTCAGCACCCACTTGAACTGGTGAAGAAAGGTTGTATTGTAGGTGATGGTGCGTGACTTGGGCCTGGTGGTGTAGTCCTTTTCCTGGACGATTCTCTCCAGCTCCGCTTTGGTGGACTTGTACTGCGCCGAGTTCCTGTACTCCTCCACCAGGCGGTCCTCGATACTCTGCCGATAGCTGTTGGGTTCCCCAAAGTCTAGCTCTAGAAAAGGAGACCCTGTTACACACTGAAGCAGAGGAACATGTATTCCAACAATGAACCGTCTGACCAGGATCATCACGATCAGAAATATTAAGGCTCTGTCGTGCCAATAATAGTTTATAATGGTACACAAGCCACTCAACGGGGCGGTATGCATCAAAGTGTAAAATGGTTAAGAAAAACCCTTTAACCTGGTCATACATGAACAAAATAAACACATTGCCGGGTGATTATTGCATCGCCAACAGCACACTACAAACTGCACCTTCTGACTCTTCCATTTTGGACAATGCCACCGCGGTTGAATCTCCATTGATGACATCCAGAAAGAAGTCGGCTGGGTTGTTATGTGCCTCACAGGTGTATCCTGGATTACAACATTAAAGAGATGCCCAGTTACTGCAGCTTCAGGCATGCATGCACACAGAGTTACCAACAGAAGCCTAATAACACGATGTCTATCAACGTCACAAACACAGGCATGGGCACAATACAGCAAATACAAGTCACTGTGTACCCTAATACACAATAACATTGCTTGCCTGGCTTACCAATATCAGCGAAGTAGTCCACCGCGCTCTGGGCGGGCCCGTGGTAAACCTGTCTGCCACTCACCAGCAAGGTGAGGCTGTCGAACAGCCGGTAAATGGAGTACCTGGGCTGATGGATGGATAGGATGATGGTTCTTCCATTGTTGGCCATTCTGAAGGATAAAACCTGTAGATAAACGTGCTGTTCCGAGTCCCACTGTCAAGCGAGCCGCGTGAACAGGTAACGCGCGGAAGATTTGGTGGCTTAGAGGGACAAGAGTACTGCAGCCAGCCACCAAACCATGTAAGCCTAAACCTGCCTATTTCATAACTCTAGGTTCATTCAATCACAACGATAAGCAGGTAGAGCTATTTTCATCTCGACCGTGATTCACACTGGTGAAACAGCTTTGAAGGACAGATAAGCTGGGCGCAAAGCGTTATCTAAATATCAACCCATAAATAAAGGCGTCATTAATTTCCCAAACAACACGACAATTTATAGATTGGATTCAAAGGCAACGTCTGTGTTCAGTTCAGAGCACAGACAAAGATGTCACGCTACAGAGCTATTAGCGAAAATGTCATGTAACGTGTGGAAGAGAAAGGTATTGTGGGTAGAGTTGGTCGCTTAGAGGGACAAAAGTACCACAGCCAGCCACCAAGCCATGTATGCCTAAACCTGTCTGTTTTCCACACCTTTAAAATGTCATTTACACCTTTCAAGCATAAAAAGCAATTAATTAGGTTACATTCTCTTGGTTATTGGTTAGTTAAAAATCGGTCTAAATTTGTGTCTTTCTGTTGCCCAGCCCCCAGGGTCTGGAACTCCCTCAAACCCAGGCTTTCTGTAATGCATGGGGGGGGGGGGGGGGGGGGGGGGGGGGGGGGGGGGGGGGGGGGGGGGGGGGGGGGGGGGGGGGGGGGGGG
>JAOYSI010001747.1:0-16783 GCA_025775065.1 Hiodon alosoides | reverse complement strand
ATAACTTAAAAGGAACCAGAACACTTCCACTATTCAAAATGATAAGTAATTATACTGAAAACACAATGGAAAAATATAGATTAAATATCTGATGATATACGTCACGAAAACTGTAGAAAGGAAGACATTACAATGTATAAGTTAATTTTCTAGATGTGTTATTGGTAGTCAAACACTTTTCAACTGAAAGGGTATATTTTATAAAATATCAAAAATTCATATACGTTTACATATTTTCTTACTTATATATGTAGGTCAGTCCAGAAAACAAATGTTTAATGAACGTCTACCTCAACGCGCGGACAAAATAAAATAGATAATCACATTAGCTGCTTAAAATGTCTAAACGACTTTTGTGTGATAAATATGTATCACTTAAATAAATGTATGACTGACTTTCCTTGGCATTAAACTGATCGAATCGATAATTTATCGAACAACTAAATTCATCTGCGCCATTAACTATTCAGAGTGGGGGGATAGTGTACCATAAATTTAACATTTAATAATATTAATAATATTATAACTTAATTCTGAACAGAATCGCCTTTCACGATTGTACACCAACCTCAACAGACTACAACAGCGTCATATCGATGTACAAGGGTAACAAAAATATATACAACCAAGCATGGTATGTTTCTGCTAGGTATTTAATAGTTAAAGAAAAAAGAACGTATATGTGAGCATCTATTAGACCTACTTTATTTTATTACACTACAATGCCTGACAATGATTTCAGTTATTACAATTAAATAAGACATTTCTTTGGTGCTAGAGATTCCATCAGACTTCAAGTCCAGTTACGGTCTGGCTTTCATTCATTCCTTTATTCATTTATTCATTTTTCATTCGTTTTCTTTTCTCGCGAGAATACGGGTGACACATTTTCTCGTACTACACTTCCGCTGTAAAATTTCATGTTCCCGCCATAGTTAACTATAGCCGTTCTCTGTAGTGGACCATACTGTCAACAACCCGATATAGCAGGCAACGCATGCCGGCAACACGGACACACGATTTATGTATTAATTACGATTGAATCTGTTCTACTGTTACAGTTTGGAAAATACATATTTAATTTCTGGGTAAGTCATTCTTATTTCCTACTGTAGTCGCAACCTTCCTTCCATCTTCAAGCGATAGTTGCACGTTTCTGGCCTTGAAAATAATAAACGTTATTTTATGTAGTTGTACAACAACATTTTGCATGAACGAAAGTGGGTGAGTTAGGTGGGACCTTTTATTTCTAAACCCGTTGTCGAGAGTTAAACCCGAACTGTCATTATCTTGCTAGCTAGTTCACGTTAGCTCGTTTCTTGCTAGCTCGCCAGTCATCTTATTCCTTTAAAATAAAGGAGACAAGTGGTTTGATGACCAATTCGTTTTCATTTTTCAGTTTAAAAAAAAAATATAATTTTCGAAACTGAGGTTATTTAAAACATTTTTTTAAAGAATACCTGGTGATTTTGCGCTCAATCGAAGCTGGTTAAGTAGTTGTTTACTAGAGTTGCGGAGAACTGGTTGAGTACAAGTACTTTGGTATCTAGGAAGTGAGAAGGTGACAGTCGTGGTAGTTAACTTGCTGAACGTTTTTCCAGCTTATTCGAAGCTTCTTTTAGGCTAACCATACACGCTCACACAGTATACTTGGGTATACTTGTATAAATAGTATTTACTTGTTGAATTTTTAACTGGCTCAGGCCGATGGCCAGTCTGATAAATTTAAGTTTAAGTATGCAAACAATCCTTGCGTTAAAGTAACATTAAGTTTACACGCGTTTTCGAAATTATTTTTTTCTAGAGATACACTATATGCTCCAAAGAGATAAAATTAGAACACGAGTTGAAGAAACCAGCTGTCTGTATTTACTTCAGCTTTCATATTTTCATTTCGTATGTCTGACTGGAAATCCTGCAAAAGGTTGTGAAACAAGCACTGCATTACAAGCTTTTATGTATGACAATGTTTGATAACGTGAGTGGATTCTTTAATACCTTTAGAAAAGGGAGGACAACATTTTTTTCCTTAAGAACTTATTTTTATATAGAAAATATTTTTGCCACTTACCTATCTAATTGATTCTACCCGCAGTCGTACTCAAGACTCAAAGGTTCTCTGCCATGACGCCCACCCATATGGTGCCCACATTGCCCAAGCTTTCAACCAGTTCTGCTGTTCGTATTCGCATCTGCAGCTTGGAGCTGGGGACCACCAGGTGGAAAGAGGGTACCTTTGAGATACATGAGAAGGAAAACAAAGTCAACCTTTGTCTGAAGTTCAACAGTGGGGGTACCCCCAAAATCTTTCAGGTACAGTGCTGAGGGATTCTTGGATATATGATGAGACATTCCATAACTGCAAAACCATTTAGCGCCCTCTGCCAAATGGAATTATTTTGGCTCTGGACTTTAAAATAAATACATTTTGTGCATATTTTTTTTTTTGTTAAATGTGTAGGATTATATCAATTAATCATAAAGGTGTATGTCTTCCTCTGCTTACAGCTAAACCAGAATGTGAAGAGTGTTGTTTTAGGTCCAATGCAGAATCAAATCCGAATCATGGTGACACTTAAAGATTCAAGTGCTGTCACCTTTGATAAAGTTCCTGTTGTGTTGGCTCAAAAAATGAAGGACTACCTGGAGAAGCTAAAGCAGGGTAAACCTGCAGGTATGGTTTGATCGTTAATTGCAAAAACGACTACTGATTTCCATTTCTTATGCAAATTAGGACATTTCATACACTTAATTGCTAAGGATGCAAGTATTTTGGATTTGATACCTTTATTAATATGATCCACGTGTCTGAATGGAAAGGATTTGAAAAAAATTGCGTACATTTTGTTTTCTAGTTCTAAAAGCAACCCAGGGAAGTGCAAGCTTTGGTAGTGTTCTTGGGAACCTACCAATAAAGAATGACTCCGGCCAACACCTGACTTCTGAGAAACAGGTAGAAAAATTAAACGATGAAAATAATTTTTCATTTGAGGGGATAAATAGTGAAGGTGTGAATGGGATCCACTGTCTGGAATTTGTCCCAGATTACTTATTTATATTTCAGTTTTATTGTTCTATAATTTTAGCACACATTTATATTTTAATGTATGTATGCATGTATACTACCATTCAAAAGTTTGGCGTATTTCCTTGTTTTCCATGAAAACATGCATGTAATGAGTCTGAATAGGAAATATAGTAAAATCAATAGGAATAGAAATGTAGTCATTGACAAGGTTTGATCAAGTATTTTTAATTGAAATAATAATTGTGTCCTTCAAACTTTGCTTTCGTCAAAGAATCCTCAATTTTTCAGCAATTACAGCCTTGCAGACCTTTGGCATTCTAGTTGTCAGTTTGTTGAGGTAATCTGAGATTTCACCACATGCTTCCTGAGCACCTCCCACAAGTTGGATTGGCTTGATGGTCACTTCTTACATACCATACGGTCAAGCTGCTCCCACAACAGCTCAATAGGGTTGAGATCCGGTGACTGTGCTGGCCACTCCATTATAGACAGAATACCAGCTGACTGATTCTTTCCTAAATAGTTATTGCATAGTTTGAAGCTGTGCTTTGGGTAATTTTCCTTTTGTAGGAGGAAATTGGCTCAAATCAAGCGCCGTCCACAGGGTATGGCATGGCGTTGCAAAATTGAGTGATAGACTTCCTTCATTAAGATCCCTTTTACCTTTACAAATCTCCCACTTTACCACCACCAAAGCACCCCCCAACATCACATTATCTCCACCATGCTTGACAGGTGGCGTCAGGCACTCCTCCAGCATCTTTTCATTTGGTCTGCGTCTCAGTGTTCTTTGTGATCCAAACACCTCAAACGTAGATTTGTCTGTCCATAACACTTTTTCAAAATCTTCCTCTGTCCAGTGTCTCTGTTCTTTTGCCTATCTTAATCTTTTCTTTTTATTAGCCAGTCTGAGATATGGCTTTTTCTTTGCAACTCTGCCTAGAAGGCCAACACCCTGGACTCGCCTCTTCACTGTTGATGTTGAGACTGGTGTTTTGCGGGTACTATTTAATTAAGCTGCCATTTGTGGACCTGTGAGGCATCTGTTTCTCAAACTAGACATTCTAATGTATTTGTCTTCCTGCTCAGTTGTGCACCTTGACTTCCCAATCCCCTTTCTGTTCTGGTTAGAGCCAGTTTGCACTATTATGGGAAGGGAGTAGTACACAGCATTGTATGAGATCTTCAGTTTCTTGGCAATTTCTTGCATGGAATAGCCTTCATTTCTCATTTCTAAAGAAGGCCGGTTTTATTACTTTTTAAAATCAGCACAGCAGTTTTCAGCTGTGATAACATAATTGCAAAAGGGTTTTCTAATGATCAATTAGCCCTTTAAAATGATAAACTTGGATTAGCACACACAACGTGCCATTGGAACACAGGACTGATGGTTGCTGATAATGGGCCTCTACACCTCTGTAGATATTCCATAAAAAATCAGCCGTTTCCAGCTACAATAGTCATTTACAACATTAACAATGTCTACACTGTATTTCTGATCAATTTGATGTTATTTCAATGGACAAAAATTTGCTTTTCTTTCGAAAACAAGGACATTTTTGTTTGTGTGTGTGTGTGTGTGTGTGTGTGTGTGTGTGTGTGTGTGTGTGTGTGTGTGTGTGTATAGTTTTTTTTTTTTGTCCTTTATCATTCTGCGGGTAAATCAAGCACAGATCAAGTTGCTATGCCTATTTTCATAGGGTGTACCAAGAAGAGCGAGCTTGGAGAATCGAGAAGAAGTTCCTCTCCGGAAACGCCTAGGCAGCCCCAGTCGAGCTACCTCCACACCTGTTCGTAGTGGGCTGTCGGAGAACAGGTATGGCTGTGCTCACCTGCTCTTAATTTCTCTCAATTGCTCTCAATTTTCTTTTTTGAGTAGGAGCTTGTAATAAGTTGCATCAGTAACATTTAGATTATTACGTGCGACATTCTTCTGTAGAAAAAGACGGGTGTTTCTGCAGAAGAGAAGTGTGTTTGTTGAACCCCCTTATTTTCCTACTCAACATGAATGGCACATTTTCTATGTATTGCACTTGCATTGCGTAAGCTCCAACAATGGAACAGCAACTAAATATGTTCTGCAAAAATGATTCTATTGTAACAATTGAAACAATGCTCTAATAAAATACTTCTTTTGAATAGTTGTGGTGAACATGTAATGTATCCTGAAAATGTGGGTCCTCTAACATACAGAAGCGAGAAGAGGAAGAGGCTGATGGCCCCTGAGAGTGACGTGAATGAGGACTATCCTAAAGAGAATGACTCCTCTAGGTAGGCAGCTTTTCATCAATGTATTGTCTGTAGGCATATGGGAGAATTCCTTTGTCTTTGTTTTTTGACATGTGGATCATTTCTTGCTTCTTATGTTCTCTGTTTTTTTTACATCGAGGTCTCCTGTGCTCTCTGACCACGTTCTCTTGGGAAGTGTAGCCTTCTGTGAATTTTTATTATGTATAAATCTGACATGTTTAGTGAGTTTGAATGAGTTATTTCTTCCATATTTCCTGTGCTTGCTTTGTCTGCTGAAAGGTATAGTAAAAGGGTTTACGGTTCTTGTGGTAGGGTTGCCGATGCACATGCACTAATGCAGAATGTGTGGATGACTGCTGTTAACTCACATTTCAGCAATAACAAGGCCACCTTGGACCCTTCCAGGAAGTTTCTTGTAAGCTGCAAAGAGAAGCTGAAGCAGTCGGAGGAGAACAGAAGCTCCGGTATTTTTTTTTTTACTTAACTGCACAGTGAGACAACCGTGAAGCCATGAAATACTAATGTAATTTGCTGTAAAAGTAAAAAGTAAAGCTTTCACAGTGTAAAGGCAAATCGGGCTAATGCCTTTTCTTTTACTTTCATGGGGTCTAGCACCACTTCAGCCTTCATCTTTCTACAGCGGTAGATCAGTGTCAAAAGACTACTCACAAGGCCATTCATTTCTGGACAGGTACTACTTGACACTATGTTTTTTTTTTTGTTTTTTTTTGAATGGGCTTGCCATAGAAGAATATTACAGATAGGAAATAATTAAGTCTTATGAGTCTGATCTGAGAAACAAGGTTCATTTCATTTCAGTTATGATAATACAGAAGCCATGAACACTAACATTTTGCAAAACCGTTTGATAAAGAAGAGTAAAGAAATGAGTTGAAACGCTTTTGTCCTAGTGAGGACATTAAAGGGTTAAACAGTATATGGCATGTTGCTATGCTGCAGCATTGGTCAGATGTTCCATTCTTATTTTTCCCCCTAAAACCAAAATGTGCTTTCTTTTAAGGTCAACTAGTGCGAATCAGACTCCCCCTTCTAAAAGGAGCATAATGTTCCCCAGTCACTCAACGCCTTTTAAAAAAGTGCGACCTAGCAACGACTACACTGGGTGGAACAAGTCAAGACCGTCCACTTTGTCTCAGCCACAGCCTCCTCTACAGGGGTGAGAAGGGAGTGTTGGTTTTTTTTTTTTTGTAGAATTCCCTGTACTGGGTCCTTTTTTGGCTGGCTTTTCTACGCATTTGCTGAAGGCTTTTGTTTCTGCTACAGATTTTCTAACTTGGGAAACACCTGCTACATGAATGCCATTCTCCAGTCCCTGTTCAGCCTGCAATCCTTTTCCAATGACCTGCTGAAGCAAGGGATCCCTTGGAAGAAGGTTCCTATGAATGCACTGCTCCGGTACGGCTACCTGCAGCCAGCCACTATTTTTTATGGCGACATTAGCAGTGTTCCTCACAACTTTAGTTTTTTTGAAAACATGCCCGGATCCCTGATTTCCTCACAAACAAATGTTCTTCTTTATGATCCTCTGTCCTCCCGTGTGAAGGCGATTTGCCCATCTGCTGGCAAAAAAGGACATCTGCAGCCCAGAGGTGAAGAAAGACTTGCTGAGGAGAGTGAAGAGTGCTATCTCCTCCACAGCAGAGCGTTTCTCTGGGTACATGCAGAATGTAAGAGATTCTGCCATCGTTTACACAGCTTATCCCCCCATCTCATCTCTTGTATGTTTCTTGTCTAAAAAGGTCACAGTTGAAAGTATGAGTTAACATGTTCTTGTCTCCTGAGTGGCTTAGTTGCTGTGGGTGCTTCCCAGAGCGCACGCTGAGCTGTATTTCGCAGGTTTGAATCTAGCTCATGTCATTTTGTTGAGACATTGACAGAGCATCACCCGAACAGGGATGGAACCATAATTTTTTTTTAAATTGTCAATTACATATTTTTATTTTTTATATTTAAGTTGCCTTAAGTCATTAAAATAGGTAGGGAAACCCATTCTTGAAAGGTTGTATGAAATGTCCGTCATCTTTACGAAGTGTTGTGTTGCATGTAGTACATTCCGTTTTTTTTAATTATTTTTTTTTAGGACGCCCATGAATTCCTCAGCCAGTGTCTGGATCAGTTAAAAGAGGATGTAGAGAAGGTGAACAAAAGCTGCAAGAACGAATCCCAGTCATCAGAGGAGACCAATGGTTCACGGTTGGGGGAAGAGACTGATACCTCACGAATATATACTTGTCCAGTGGGGGTGAACATGGAGTTTGAAGTGCAGCATACAATTACCTGTAAAGGGTGAGACGGTGTGATGCTCTGTTGCCTTTCATTGGTTTTGGACTTCTGTAGCAAAAACTTTATTAGTCTTGCTCACTCCTGAGGGTCTAACGCTCATCCTTGTTTGATTGCAGTTGTGGAGAGATTGTCACAAAGCGAGAGCAGTTCAATGACCTGTCCATCGACCTGCCCAGGAGGAAGAAGACTCTTCCTTTGCGATCTATACAGGACTCCTTAGATCTCTTCTTTAGGGTATGCATCTCTTCCCCAGTGGTTGAGTATTTAAAAAAAAAAAAGTGCATGAAAAATTAGTTGAAATGAATGCCAATTCAGTCCGTTTTAAATGAATCTGTTGATTGCTCATTTTGATTTTCTAGATGGAGGAGATTGAATATTCCTGTGAGAAATGCTGTGGGAAATCTGCGACTGTGACTCACAAATTCAGTAAACTCCCAAGGTAGCCCATTGAAATGTTGGTCAGCTCACCATTCGATATAATAACGTAACTTATAGCGCTGTGGTTTGTTTTGTTTTTGTTTTTTTCCCTCAGGGTGTTAATTCTCCATTTAAAGCGGTACAGCTACAATGCTCAGCTGTCCCTGAACAGCAAGCTTGGCCAGCAGGTCCTGATACCTAAATACCTCACCCTGCTGACTCACTGCACTGACACTACACGGCCCCCGCTCAGTCTCGGCTGGAGTGCACACGCCGCAATGTATGCACATCCGGCATACCTTCCTGTCAATTTCTTTGTTGAGCTCTTTGTTTCAGCCTGCTTGGACTGAACAGGAGTGTCCTCTGTGCTTTTTCAGGGCTCGAACACTGAAGTCTTCTCAGTCTGTGAACTCCTCCTCACCTTCATTGAGGTGTGTTGTTAGGTCTGACTTGCTCAAGCTGTTGACAGTTATGTATTCTGGGTATTTGCTTTTATTTATAGATAAGAATAAGGTTCTCCTTCTCCAACGATACTTTGTTTTGAGTTATGCTGTTGCATCCACTGATTAGCCATGGTTTGTGACTTGCAGGAAAGGCTTTCTCAAGTCTGTCAGCTCTACCAGCGTTCTTGTGGACTCCGACAGCGAGGAGGAGCTGACCAGGAAAATAGTCAGTCGAAGACGCAAACTGAGTGACTGTCTGGCTGATGATGAAAGGACAGATAAGGTGGGTTTGTGGGGGGATACCCCTAAGGAACGAGACTGCAGTGCTGGTTATCCCTGTCCCACTATGCGAACAAGCATTGGCTAAGAGGGCCTTCAAAGTGCCAGTCTCTTCCAAAGGTGCAGCAGGGTTTGCAGACTGAGCAGCTGGACTACAGCGGGATCAACGATGACGACATGCTAGCCGCTGTGCTGGAGATGAGTAGCCACGAAACCACCCTCCCTGTGTCCCCTGAGGATGAGCCCACCAGCAGCCCTGACACGGGCTATGGGGACGTGAACAGCCCGGATCTGAGTCACCACATGGATCTCGACACAGACAAGCCCTCATCGGGTATTGCAGCGATTCTTAAAACTTTCAGAAACCCAACTGTCAATTTGGAAAAGTGCTGAGGTCAAGTAGTGGTCTAGACTTGTGAATAGAGAGATGACTTGTGGGCTGTTTTCGAATGCTACTTTAATCCTTTGCTGTGGGTCCAGCCTGACTGGATTTCACTTTTAATAAATCCCAGATGCTTTGGTGTAGTAAATGTAAGTATTATGTGTGCAGATGTCCTGGAGTCTTTGGACCTAACGAAGGACCTGGATGAGAACAAAGAAAACCAGACTCCAGAAGGCCCCCAGGGCGAGCTGGACTGGGTGCAGCAGTACAGTCTGGAGCAGGAGAGGGAGGAGCAGGAGCTGCAGCAGGCCCTGGCCCAGAGCCTGCAGGAACATGTAAGGGGTTTATTCCTGTGCCATGTGTTCTGCTTCCTGTGGGATGCGCCATTTTCAAGTCTTTCTGCCTTTTTCTTGCAGGAAGCTCGTGAAATGAATGAAGATGATGACCTTAAAAGAGCCACTGAGCTCAGCTTGCAAGGTACAGTATAGATAGTGGAAGTTAACATTGTGTGTATATAGCCCCTGCCGATTCATAGCAGCTCTCCTCTACTTGGGATAGCATTAACTTTCTTAGAATGGATACTTCGAATCAGGTTTTGTCTTGATCTCTCAGAGTTCAACAACTCTTTACATGAGCTCCTGTGTTCTGATGAGGACTCTGGGAATGAGGATATTTTTGACATGGACTACAGTGAGGCTGAAGCCCAGGACCTAAAGAGAAATGCTGAGGTACTCTTCCGCCTTTACCCTGACACAATGTTTAAATACATTGTCTATTGTACTTGAGCGTCGACTTTAAAAATATTTGTATACTGTGCTTATTAAATTATCCACATTATATTATTTTTTACATTTTAAGTAGGAATCGACAAAGTACTTAATTGCAATTAACCATTTTTGTTTCGCTTACTTAGAGTGGAGAGCTCTCCAACTCATTCAGACTGATCAGTGTAGTCAGTCACATTGGCAGCAGCTCATCTTCTGGTAAGAGTATTGGCCATTCCAAAATTCTTGTTCGTGTATTAAGAATAGAAATTATAACTAGGCTCCATCACTTATACCTCTCAATTCTCCCTCCCACAGGGCATTATATCAGCGATGTCTTCGACATAAAGAAGCAATGCTGGCTGACTTATAATGACCTTGATGTGTCACGTACACAGGAATCAACGGTGCAAAGAGACAGAGATAGAAGTGGATACATATTCTTCTACATGCACAAGTAAGTTTAAAAAAAACACCTTTTTGATCTCAAGAAGTCTCCTTATTTACTCAATTTAACTAAAATTTGATTTTATCTGTGTCTCAGGGAGATGTTTGAAGAGCTTTCTGAGCAGGAGAGAACAGGGGGAAGTGGTGACGCTGGAAGGACCGTCCTGCAGCCCCTCTGAATAACTGGAAACAGGAAAATCCATCTCATCCTCAAAAAGGGGATGGACTCTGAAAGCATTGAATTGGATGTGCAGCGTCTGGAGTACTACTGATCAATGGTCACCTTCCCTCATTTCTCTAAGCACTTTTAAAATAAAACTAGTTGCACCTGCGTACATGAATGTAGCAGGCTGACCTCAAAACTGATTGTGCTGCTTTCTCCCCCAAGCAAACGCAAAGGATCCATGGGGTTATTTCTTTTAAGTATAAAAGTTTATATTTATGGTTTGTGTGGTAAGCCTGAAATAAATACACCACAATCCTTTAGAAAATATTCTGTGTTGAATAATCTTAACAGGTTTTTTGCTCAAATCTTTCATGCTAAGAAATTAAGATTACTTTACATTGACATTAAATGGAACATGTTGATCCCTCAAATGTTATCCATTTAAAGTTTTCATTTTTAATATTCTGCTATTATAAGATTTCTTCCTTTTTATAGTCAACCAAGAAGTAGTTTGGAAATGTAAGTGTGTGCGTCCGTCCCTATGTGAGGAACTGGCATCTCTTACCGCCTATCGGTTAGCAGCAACCTTTGGGGTTTTCAGTCTTTTTGTAAGTCCTGCAGTTAACTCCTCAGCACTATTTTGGAAGTTACACAACCCAATTTGTTAAAAATAGTTTTGAAACTTGTAAAAGCCAGAGTATTTATTGTAGAAATAGTTATCAATTTCCTTGGATCCAATGGCATTTCTCATTTTCCATACCGCACATTCAGTATTCCTGTCCAGGATTATTCATTTGCAGTTTTAAAGTCAGTTTTGTGCTTTATTTTCATTACTGCTTAAACTGAGAGAAAGGGGTTAACTGGTGTCCAGCGTGGTTATGAAATGTAATGTACAGTTTTTTGCTTTGTAGAAACCTTCAGAATTCAATGCCTGGTATTTCACTCTTAAAGCTAAATTAAAAAAAATAAAATAACATAAGTTTGATTGTATCTCTCTACATTTTATTTCACAGCTGTGTATTAAATGCTCCATGTATGATTTAATTGATTGGTATTTGCCATGATATCTGACAGAGGTTTGTAACGAAAATTTCCAGCCACTCAGAATTGCATCATTCAGGTCTGAAAGTGATTAATCCCCTTATATATTAATTAAAAAAACATTTTTTTTTTTTTTAATTTTTAAAATTCTGTCAAAAATTTGAGTTTTGATTTTTTTTTTTTTAATTCACGGAAAACCTTGCAGTGTGTAAGTACAGTGTAGAAGGTGTTTTCGTATGTGTTATTTTATTCATAACTTATGTACCGCCACATTGCTGAAGTTCATAATTATACCGAAGTCGGAATGTTCCGCTTTGAGATAAGAGATCCGCCTCCAAGTTACGATTGGTCTCTCTTTAATCGGCTCATGTCTCTCCACGCTGCGTATTCCTCGGAAGGCAACTCATTGCATCTTGGTATTTGTAGTTATTTTGTAACCTGAATAACCATGTACTTAGTACTTGGTCTGTAATTAAAACTACATTTCCACATGAGCAACGAAAGAAGGCGGGGTGCCGAGCTGCACGAATTTTTTTCTTAAATTGAGTCAATTCACTGAACAGTAAGATTTGTTTTAATTATGACAGAAGGCACGTAAGTAGCTTGGAATATACTGTATGCTTTACGAAAAAATAATTTAGATTTTAGAAAAAAGCAATAGCTTAAATATGAAGTATCAGAGGGTGAGTAGTTACAGGTTTTTTCATTGATATTGATATTTTGAGTTGCTTGATATTTTCAATTAGTTCCCCTTTTAAATTAAAAGAATTATAATAACTACAGGATCGCACTTGTCTGTCGTTTACTTTATACACCTTGGCTTTCGATTAAGTACTAAGGCGGTTCGGATCCGACTCGGGTCACTGAGTGGGTTTTCTCCCGGTCTATGAGGCGCCATTCTAGCCAGAAGCCGTTCGGGGAACCAAAAGCAGAGATGGGTGTCGAGAAGTAAAGAAGCGGGGTCGAGGGAGTTTGTAGCAGGTGTGGGTCAATAAGCGGGGCATGCCTAGTTTTTGTATGCTGGTTTATGCAGTTGTCATTCGATTATTATAATAATTATTATTAATTAAAATGATTATTTCACATAAACTATATCACTGAGGTTTTTTTTCAGTGAATCATGGGACGTACCACTAGTTTTTTTTTAATTGGCGGCAAATCAGATAAACGTTAGCTATTACAATTCTAAGCAACACTATCCGTTTAATCATTTTAGCAAACTTTAAAGAAAATGCCAACTCCTCGGCCCTGCTTCATAACTACTCGACCCCGCTTCTAACCCACTCCGTTCTGCTTCTTAACTACTGCTACCTCTGCTTTACTTTCCCTTGTCTGGCTATAATGGCCACTGTGATGGACCTGGGTGTTCCCTCCCTCGTTCCCTATGCCTTCCGAGTTAGAATCCGAGTGCGATAAGTGGTTTCAAAACCTCACCCTATATTTTGTTTAGGTGTCTGCGGAGGCGGCGAGGCCCCCATAAGACAGCACCTGTCACAGATCTGGGACGCTGGAGGCTGAGAAATGTGGAGGGCCGGCAGACCTGGAACTACCTGGAGGATCCGGAAGACTTTGATAGGGAACAGAACATGCTGGAGGCCCACTGCCTGGGCCTGGATACAGTACGCCTTATTGAGTTCATCCTGCTCTGTTTGGGGTTTTAGCTTCTGTGCATGCTATATTATACAGGACTCTTCTACAGTCCTAGTCTTTTAGTTTCCATAAATAATAATTGATCAAACATGTTGACCCTGAAAATCTTTTGCGTTGTCTTATATTTCGATCTCTATTTTGATCTCTTTGCTTTCCCTCAGAGTAAATATGTCCCAGACACACCTGCTGCGCACACTGCCCAGGAGGCTGCCCTGAAGGGGATGGAATTCTACCGCCACCTACAGGCTGAAGACGGCCACTGGGCTGGGGACTATGGAGGACCTCTCTTCTTGCTGCCCGGTATAGAACATCTCAAAAATATGCACATGTTTTATAGGTCTTTAACAGATACATTACCACAAATACATACTTGTATATACATAGTCTGGTCTACAGCGGAACAAATGGAACATATAAGCTGGGGGAGTTTCTTGGAACCTCATAAAGGGGCACCTGCAACAAGAGGACTGCAGGTTTGCTTTGCCAAAGTGTGAATTAGCAATGCTTTTTTTTGCTGCACAGGTCTCATAATCACCTGCCACGTGGCCAGAATCCCTCTTCCAGAGGCTTGGAAAAAGGAGATGGTGAGGTACTTGCGCTCGGTGCAGCTTCCCGATGGAGGATGGGGTTTGTAAGTGTGGGTTTTATCTTTCCAGTTTGCCGTATTACATTATAACACAATAAACACTGAATCTTACAAAACAATATTATTTTAACTGGTTTTTTGGTTGTTTTTTATGTTGGTTTTAATCTTAGGCACATTGAAGATAAGTCCACAGTCTTTGGCGCAGCCTTGAGCTATACCACCCTAAGGATTTTGGGAGTGGGGCCTGACGACCCGGACATGGTGAGGGCCAGGAACAACCTGCATAGCAAAGGTCAGGGGTTATTGCTTTCAGACAGTGGAATGAGCAATACATTATATACCGGGGAAATTAAATACAGATCTTCAAATACAGAGTTCTCTCTTTTCCCAAATGTTTTTAGGTGGCGCAGTTGGAATCCCATCCTGGGGTAAATTCTGGTTGGCTGTCTTGAATGTGTACAGCTGGGAGGGAATGAACACCCTTCTCCCGGAAATGTGGTATGTCAGATATTCTATGAAACAAGAGATCTCTCACTATAGTCCCTATGAACATTTTATGGTACATTTTCTGTTCCAGTGGGGATGAATGCTGAGATATGTCTCCAACATTAGGCTTTTACCCACTTGGATGCCGGCACATCCCTCCACCTTGTGGTGCCACTGTCGGCAAGTGTATCTGCCCATGAGCTACTGTTATGCCGTAAGACTCACAGCTGAGGAGGACCCCATTGTGCTCAGCCTTAGACAGGTGTAGTGATTCAGTCCCTCCACCAGGTACCAGGCCACAGGTACCCTTTCTTCCCCCAATGAAGCAGCTTTTTTCATCCATCTGTCAGCTCATCTAAGGGTGTTGTTATAGGAGCTCTATATCCAGGATTATGCCACCATTGACTGGCCAGCCCAGAGGAACAACGTGGCTGCCTGTGATATATACACCCCTCATAGCACACTGCTGACCATTGCTTATTGTAAGTTAATTCCATTTGTACAAAGGATGCAATTAGGGTGCCTGGTCCATGGAGACCTAAATGTGGTGTTTGTGGTGTCTCTTAGTGATTATGAATGTGTACGAGGCCCACCACAGTACAATCTTGCGAAAAAGGGCCATCAAGGAACTCTACAGCCACATCGAGGCTGATGACCTCTTTACCAAGTGCATTAGCATTGGACCGGTAAGGAACATCTCAAAGGTGTAATAATGTTCCTACACTATTAACCATACAGTATGTTCTGAAAATGTTGGCTTGGACTAAAGTCTACTACTTATCTCATTCTATTACATGTATTTTCATTGGAAAGCCATATTTATTATACGCATTCTTTGAAAATAATATAATTAGGTTTTTTCCTTAGATCTCTAAGACCATCAATATGCTGGTGCGTTGGCATGTAGAGGGCTCCACTTCTGCTGCCTTTCAGGAGCATGTGTCCAGAATCCCAGATTACCTTTGGTCAGTGGTAAATTGTTTTTTATGCATGCATTCCTCACATTATAACTTGCCGTGAGATGTAAAGTATCTTGGTTTTGATTGGCAGAATTTCTGCATGCTATGGTGTTTTTTTTTTAAATGATTTATTACTGTGTGTGTAAATCTTCCCTTGTACTTTATGAATTTAACTTGAAAAGCTGTCTTTCCTTTGCTCAGGCTAGGTCTTGACGGTATGAAGATGCAGGTCAGTGAATTAAATGTTAAATGTTAAATTTATATTAGAAATAAATGGAGCACCCTGAATAATATTGTAAACTGCTGTAAATATAAATTTCAATGTGTCGTGGTGCCTTCTTCACATGCTGTTTGTTTTTTGCTCTGAAGGGAACCAATGGATCTCAGCTCTGGGATACTGCCTTTGCAGTACAAGCTTTCCTGGAGGTAATGTAAATGGGTTATAGGGCTTTCATCATATTTTGTCATAATTTTTCAAAATGAATGGCTGAAATGAACACATTTTGCATGTTACTAATTAGCTGCCAATGGGTTGTTTTTGACACCTCAATTTTTCAGGCAGGTGCTCAGGACAGCCCCAGGTTTACAGAGTGCCTTCAACAGTGCCACAAATTCTTCACTTTCACACAGGTGAGTTAGTCACAGATTGTCGCTGTTTTTGTTTGTTTTATTAAGATACTGGTTCATACATCTGGCACATGATTATATGATTTGAGTAGCATTTACCCTCATACTTTGAGCATGCAAACCTTTGTTTTAGATTGAGTAAAGATGATTATGATGCTTTGAATTTGATCATGCATTGTCTTCTAATGTACTCTTTGTATTAGATACCAGAGAATCCACCAGAATATAAGAAGTACTACAGGCAAATGAACAAAGTAAGTTATAGAGGAAGAGTACAAAATTAAAAAAAACTGTATTGTGATAGAAACGGTACACTTTCCATCTGCATGCGTTTTCTTGGTTTGAATGCCATGTGCGTAAGTTCATGTATTTAACAGATGTTTGTGAGCGCATTTGTCTCTGTTCGTGTGTCAGGGAGGCTTTCCCTTCAGCACGCGAGACTGTGGCTGGATCGTGGCAGATTGCACGGCAGAGGGGCTGAAGTCGGTGATGATGCTGCAAGAGCAATGTCCCTTCATCTGTCAGCACATCCCACCCGAGTGCCTCTTTGATGCTGTCAATGTGGTGAGAATGCTAGACCAACATGCCTAGTTTAACTTGCCGTTCAAGTGGGCAATCAGCTCTTATCCTCAAACTGTGTCATGGGTGTAGGGAGGATCCTGCTGGGTCTGCCCCTCCCACTCTATTACTGTGTCCAGGCTACAGCCTGCCCCTGCCCCTGGATTAACAAGGTTCCCTCTATGGTTCTAGCTGCTGAGCATGAGAAACTCTGATGGCGGCTTTGCCACATACGAGACTAAGCGAGGAGGGAGACTGCTAGAGTATCTCAACCCTTCAGAAGTGTTTGGTGAGTCTTTCCACATCTTCGTGGATTTTTTTCTGAAGTGTGTGTGTGTGTGTGTGTGTGTGTGTGTGTGTGTGTGTGTGTGTGTGTGTGTGTGTGTGTGTGTGTGT